>JAXBDA010009867.1:0-11636 GCA_036023075.1 Gaultheria prostrata
GAATTCTTTTCACATTATTTATGTAGATATTTTATCATGTGGTAAATTTGGTAATAAATCAATTAACGAGGGCACTTTCGGCCAATATTCAAATTTCAGGATGGAATCATAACTATTCAAATCTCACGGGATGGAATCATAAGGATAATTTTGGTACAGGATGCCTAATTAAAATTCTCTAAAAACAATGAATTTGATGTAGAAAATAATTATTTCATTGATGAGCTTGATAAGTGATATCGCGTTTCTCTTGAACAAAGCCAATAATTTCTCCAGTTTTTTTTCGTAGACGCATAAATTTTCTCAGTTTGGTATATCTATAGTAAAGGTATACATAATTTCCGAGGGCCCCTCCTTTTTGGATTTTTTTTGGGCTCAAGGCCATCGCTACACTCGGCTTTGCCCAGGTCCGGCATTGCAAATAGGTAACAAAATCAAAACAGATTGCTCAGGATTTGATTTGATTTTTATTTTTAGAAGTTGAAAACATGTATAGCAAAAAAAAAAAAAAAAACGTAATTTTAGAAATAAGATCTTATATGATGATGATGCTAATTAAATAATTAATCACCAAAACAATTAATGGGTTCTTGGCTTTTAAGTTTTCTTGGTAATTATAAGTTGATGACACACCAAACCCTTTTTCCGATCCCCGTCACACTCAAGCCCACTTGGGCTTGGGAAGCTCTATCTCCACAAAGAGGGACCGGGTTAATGTCAGGCCCAGAAAAAAGAATTTGGGCCAAAAGCCGAGAAGCCCTAGAACACATCTACTAACCAACGACAAGTTCGATTGCAGTCTTGACTTTTTAGTTCATCATCCTATTTTGGTCTAGGTTTACATACAACTATATTGATCCTAGTAAAAGGTGCTTTAGATGCACGTCGTTCCAAGTTGCAGGTTAGTGCTAGATAAAAAGGATTCCGGTTATAGTTTCCCATGCAATTGTCCGGGACCAGGTGGTACTAGTGATATTTTCAGCTTAAGTCAGATCGGATGGGCGATTGTGGCATGTGTGTGGTTTATCCACAATCACACAGGTCCTCCCTGGGAAAAACTTGGGTGCTGATTGAGGGGCAAACCCAACCAAACAAAGTCGAAAAACACAAAAATCTCATCATCAGCCAAATATGGGACAAGGGATTTTGTATCTTTCACTCTCATTACCAACTCTACCCTTTTATGACTTAAGAGCAAAATAACATTCAAAAAAACCAACTGGGATTTGGCAAAAGTGATTACATAAAGTTATCTAAAACATTTTGGGAATGATAATTTTCCAACAGCTACCTCCAAAAACCAGTAAACTGAAAGGTAATATTGATAGGCTTTCAACAAATCAAGGCTAAGGTGATATTGGTGTAGCTTCTCACTTGCCAGACATTCAAATCGTACTCATAGGCAATTCTTTTCTCCGAAAATATAACACTTCTGCCGAATGAGAAAATATGAAGGTCGCAAGAGCCACCGTAATGGCAACTCAGTACTGTCATATACGTAGTTTACTTATGTCAAATTTAACCACAGTAGTCGACATTACAAACCCCAAACACCACCAACTTATACCTTGAAGCTCCGAAAGCTATTCCTAATTTCCTATGCTCAAATCTCTCCTGCAACCTGCAAATAGCACAAGAACGAAAGATTAATCAACCTTTCCAAATAAGGATGCACAAGTCAAATATTTTTAGACAAATTGACATGTACAAAATCATTTAACCACTCACCGCAAGTTCAGTTTTTATTCAACTTGTATGAAACACGTTATCACTATAAGGAGGGGCGTCAATTTGAACCCAAATTCTATAATAAACCCAGATCCACCTCCTAAATCCTAATAAAGGGATCAAACCGACTCATTTATTTGCAGGGACTGAATGAATCAAAACCCATATAACCCATTCATGAAGTGAGTCGTAATTGAGTCAAGGTAATTGAACAAGTTAGAGAACCAACACTCGTACCCACCACAGCAAATGACAAACCCAAACGACATCCAGATCCATTCCCACAAGTCTAACAGACTAACACTTACAGTGAATTAATTTTCCAAACTAGTTATCATTCCACTCTCTCTCTAGATTCCAACCCCCTGCCACGATTGTCAATGGATGTCTCTCAGTTTCAGTCTGACGTTATAGATTCGAATTCCGATGCCGGAGGCACCACCTATAAAAAATAAAAAATTCTATAGAAAGATAGAACCACTGAACTGGTAGTGGTACAAAATGTGCGCTTCCATAGGACAAACTCAAAAGGAAGAGAGAACGGGTGCAAACTTTTTTATATTTTTCTTTTATTGGCAATGGTTACGGACTGTTATGCCAAAAGAGAGCATATAACACAATTTGTAGCAATGCACTATCGGCAACAACTGGAAAAATCAAATGCAATACAAATGCAATACAATCTGAAGTTCAGTTAATCTTGGATCTAACATCCAATCCACATATTAAAGGAAAAAGGTAAGGAACGAACAAGAGTATCAGCCAGTAAAGACCTACAAGCGAAAAGATAATTTCAACAGCAAGCTCACTAGTGAAAAACGTCAAAGCAAGCTATATAATTGTCAGTCAGAAAAGTAAGCAAATTTGTTCTTTAAAAATGGGAAGGACCATTCTAGGTTGATATGACTTGAAAGCATGGTTGGTAACGGGTACGAAAAAATACAAAGAGAGACAATTTCTTACATCTTCTAGAAACGCACACAGAAGTACCATGCGAAGTAGCATTCTAAGTTTTGTGGAACTATTACGGGAAGTCAAGTATCAAATAAGATTTTCAGTTCACAATTCATGGAAGAGAAGAGACATGGTTGTCTTCCCCATACATGAATAAAAGTCCCTTTTCCCTTTCTTATAAAGAGAACAAACTTTTTACTCAAACTCAAATTTGAGTAAAACCCCTCAAAAATCTACTCCACTCCTTTACTCAAACCTGTATTAAATTGAGTTTCACTCAAATTTTTACTCAAATCAAATCAAGGGAGACTCAAATTTTTACTCAAATTTTGTAAGGCTATTTCTTCTCCTCAAATTTACAATCATGCCATTAATGAGGCTTTGACTCAAATTTTATACTTGAATTTGGATTTGCCCATTGGATTGCTTCATACCAAATGAAGCTTTTACTCAAATTTTTACTCAAATTTGAGTAAAAGTATGAGTAAGGGTTGGAGATGCTTTAAGAAGCTAGTTTGGTTCTAAATAGACTGCAGTTAATAAGTTAACAACCGAAATGGATAGAATTCACGGATCCCACCAATACTTACTACCAGCAACAGGAAAGTAAAATCCCCCAAAAATTGTTTATAGCTAGGCGCAGATATGATTATCTGACTCGGGTATGCTATCAGCAACAAAATCATTTCATATGAAGGTAAATAGTAACAAATAGAAAAAGAATCAAGGAAAGAAATCCAGTAACCAGAATACATCCAGAGTTCTACTACTACTACTACAAAAAAACTCTATCTACAAATAGTTGCTCAAACTAGAGAACAGTGTAAAATAGTTGCAAACCCTTAATCTTCAGGATCCCAACCCCTATGTTAGGTTGACTCGATAACATGTTGAAGTTTACCACCAACAATCAATCACAGTATAAACAAATATACAAAGGGAAAAATGTACCTTGGATTGTAGTAGTTAAAGTCACGGTTCAGGCCGGCAAAACAGGACTTTAGTATTACCTTCGAAATAATAAACTTGGGCTTGAAAGTTGATAGGGGAAGAACCAGGACAAGTTATGTCTTTGACCTGAAAGGTAATATAATAATAGCAACCGCGATAGCCAACCGCACAAGCCCTGCGGAGGTTTGCCTTAAGGACCTTCTGAAACTGATATTCCGTTTTCTACAATTTCATGCAAGAAGTTAAACCAAGTACAAATAAAGCAAAGTTTATTAGTATCAAAGAGTGGAGGATAGAAGAGTTCTATTAACCAAAAAAGGCGCTCACGCGGCCCACACATACCTCCCTTTCATTGAACTCTTCAATAGCGAAGCTTGAAAGATTTTCAATCATCATCAGCCTCTCGGGAATCCTGCCCAATTCAATTGGTCTGACAGGGACATCCTCAGGTATAGTGTTGTAGGGTATATCCCCAACATCAAACCCCTGTCCACACACAAAGAAAAGCTAAGCAATCAGAACTAAAAGGAGAGGGAAATGACGATTCTTTTAGTGAGGGAAATGCTAATGGAGACACGAGGTCAAAATGTAAGCAGAGAGTACACAAAACTTCATGTATGATGTATGTACAAATATACATACCCAGCTTTCATTTACTCTCCTATTGTATTCTCGCAGCTGTGACCGTGTAAGACAGATGGGAGGGTTGGCCCGCAATAATTCTAGCCTCCGGTTTCTAGTTTCCTTCTGTATTTTCTTGGTTTCATCATCAGCCTCCTCCTTCATGCGTGAAGCTTCTGTCATGGTCACCTTGCGTCTTTCTTCTTCCTCGGCCTCCATAATCCTCCGTTCAGCACGATAAACAATTTTTTTTTCTTCCCATTCACTAATGAATAATAACCCATACCCAAAAAAAAGAGGGAAGAAGATGAAGACGCCATACAAAACAACATGCTAATTGAAGTTTGAAGGACAATAACGATTAATACCAGTAATTGTAAAATAACATGCTAATTGAAGTTTGAAGGACAATAATGATTAATACCAATAATTGTAAAATTAAGGTGGAATAGAGGAGCGGAAACGATCAATGTGAGTGCAAGTAAAATCTCAATATTACAACACTGCCAACCAAAATTCCCTCGTATACCAAAAGAAAAATAAGAACGATACTGAAATCATTAGGAATATCGGATACAAGTGGATTTTCTCGAAGTGGAAAGATACTGAGATCATTAGGAATATCTGATACATGCGAATCACAAATTAAGTAAAGATCAAACTCTTCCTATCAACAACTACTGATCGAAATTACCAAAGAGCCAAACAAAAAATGTTACGGTTAGTGTTCCATAGAAAAATGACTTGATTATGTAAATGCGTGGTCCTAATAGGTTGGTGATTTCAATTTGTTGATGAATGATACAAACGGAAGGGTACCATAAACTGATAAACACAATTAAAAGGGAAGGAAATAAAAGTGTGAGGAGATAGAGAATGATGATATTACCGCCTATGTTTCTCTGCAATCGTTTCAACTTTGTCAGAAGAAGAAGAAGACATGATCAACACCGCAAGTCTGTGTGACAAAATAAACAGCAAATCAAATACGAAAAACGCAGAATGGTGATGGTTTTTGGCAAACTAGGGTTTCAAACTTCGACGTGAAGAGAAAATCCTAATCTTCACTCGCGGCTTGTAAGTTGTATATCATCGCCATAGTTGTTAAAAACCAAGGGGAAAATCACAAGACAGTGGAAGAAGGGGCAAAAAAAAAAAAAAAATGCCAACTTATGACCCTGTTTTTGGGAATCATTAGGCCTCGGCCAAAATATCAGAAATTGATTTTTTAGTTTATTCGTTTTGTTTTTATTAAAAAAATATTTACATTTATTAATTTTGCATCAATTTTTTGTGATTTACTGGTTCCTCTTAACGAGACAAATCTAACAAGTAGTATGAATTTATAATGAAAATTAATTATCTTTTGAATAAAACCAAAATAAAACCAATAAACCAAGTATTTTTTGCTTTAATAAAAAAAAAATATAGTTTTGACTATAATTTTATACTCGTTAGATTCGTAAGTTGGCAAAAACCAATAAACCACAAAAATTTGATGCTAAACTAATATTTGTGAATTTTTTTTTGAATAAAGACAAAACGAATAAACCAAAAAACCGGTTTAAGTTTTTTCGGCAAAGGAAGCATAAGTGATGGTAAAAGATGGAGCAATTACCATAACATGAATCCCTATTCTTTGTAGACCAATATACCCTTCAAACTTCACAGGCTTGAGTAGCCCAGTGCAAATAGGACAAAATCAAAACAGATTGCACAAGATTTGATTTGATTTTTATTTTTGGAAGTTGAAAACATGTTTAGCCAAAAAAAAAAAATCACATAATTTGGAAATAAGATCTTATATAATGCTAATTAAAGAATTAATTACCAAAAAAATCAATAGGTTAATGGGTTCTTGGCTGTTCAGTTTTCTGTATAATTATAAGTTGATGACACTCACACCCCAAAACTCTATTTTCGATCCCTGTCGCACTCGACCCACTTGGGCTTGGGGAAGCTATACGTCAACAAAGAGAGACCGGGCCGCTGCACGACCCAAGAGGTACTGAAGCACTAGTTCAGAAGAGATGAGTAACCAAAACAAGAACCTGGTTTTATGACCCGGTTCGGGTCGGTTAAAACCACCCGCTACTGAAAGGGAAAAAAAATATCAAGCCCAAAAATAGGATTTGGGCCAAAAGCCCTGGAACACATCTACTAACCAAGCACAAGTTTGATTGCAGTATTTCTGATTTTTTTGTTGATAACCGAGGAACAATCCTATAGTAGGCCAACTAATTGGACTCACTACACAACCCAAACTTTGGAGGGAGCTGGTATAATCCACACCAATCACGACCTCCCATAAAGCATAGGTACTCAACCTGCAGAGAATCGAACTCTTGACCAAAGGGATTACTCCCAAAGTCAGGCACTCGCCCTAACTGCTTGGCCTTTTAGTATTTACTAGTTCATCATCCTATTGCTCTAGGTTTACATACAACATCTTCATAAAAGCTGCTTTAAATGCACATGGTTCCAAGTTTCAAGTTGATGCCAGATAAAAAGGATTTCAGTAATAGTTTACCATGCAATGGTCCGGGGACGAGGAGATACTCATGCAATGGTCTGGGACGGGTTGGGTCGAATGGGGTTTGGCTTGACTTATTTTCAACCTGCATACAATTGGCCCATAGCCCCATATTCAACCCATCTTTATTCAACCCATAACTCATATCAACCCACTCAAATCCAATCCTACCCAACCATTTGCCACCTCGACTTATGATATTTAAGCTTAAGTCAGATCGGATGGGCGCCGGTGGCGTTATGTGTGGTTTATCCACAATCACACAGGTCCTCCCCTTCCCAAAACTTGGGTACTCACTGGGGCCCAAACCCAACCCAACAAGTCGAACGACACAATTCTCGTCAGCCAAAATGTTCACGTCCATCCTCGTTACCAACTACCCCACTTGAAAGCAAAACATCATTCACACCGAAACCGATTTCACAAAAGCGATTACATGAAGTTACATGTACCAGAGTAATTCTACGTACTTCTTGGTTTTGACCCTCCTAGAATTATGCATAACATTTTGCCAATCATCATTTTCCAACAGCAACCTTCAAGAACCAGTAAACTGAAAGCTAATATTGATGAGCTTTCAACAAATCAAGGCTAAAGGGGATTATGGTGTAGTTTCTCACTTGCCAGACATTCAACTCGTACACTGAAATTGGCCTTGGCTATGGCCTGTAGGCATATCTTTTCCCCGGAAATAGAACATTTCTGCTAAATGAGAGAACATGAAGGCCGCAAAAGCCACACTAATAGTAACCGAGTACTTTGATATGCATAGTTTACCTATGTACAATTAACCGGTAAAAGCACCACAAAATGGAAACCTAGCAATAATAGCACATATAATCCAAGAGTAACCATAATAGTCGACAATACAATCCCCAATACCACCAACTTAAACTTGAAGCTCCAAGAGCTACTCCTATGGTCAAACCTCTCCAACAACCTGCAAATAGCACAATAATGACAGGTTAATCACCCTTTTCAAATAAGACATGCAAAAGTTAAATATTTTTCGAAAAGTTGACAAAATCTTGATAAGTATGTTTCAGGAAGTAAGCTCTCAACATCCAATTCTTGGTTACAAATCCATTTACCCAAGGGTCAGAATGAATCAAAACCCATACAACCCATTTATGAAGTGAGTCATAATAGGGTCAAGGTAAATGACCCCACAAGTTAAAGAACCAACACTCGTAATCTCGTACCCACCACAGCAAATGACAAACCCAAACGACATCCAGATCCAGTCCCACAAGTCAAACACTTACAGTGAATTAATTTTCCAAACTAACCAAACTAGTTATCGTTCCACTCTCTCTAAACTCTAACCCCCCACCACAATTGTCAATGTATGACTCTCAGTTTCAGTCTGACATTATAGATTCGAATTCCAATGCAGGCGGTTGGTCCGGCACCCGATCGAGATCGGCCAGGGTCATCATGATTCCTACCAGTCTCAGTCCAACATCGTTCCCCAAGTCCCGTCTGGCCATCTCCCATATGAAGTGAATCTTTTTTATTTATATAAATGGGTTTATGCGGGTCGGGTTTGGTTTTGAATAAACGGGTCGGGCTTGGTATGACTCATTAAGAACCTAACCCATTAACAACCCACCCAAATTAAGTATAAGGAGTAAAGCAAGGAAGTTTCTTAAATGATAACAATTGGTGCATGGAACCTTGTAGCAAGACCAATTAATCTATTTAAAAGGCAGCACACTTTGAGGGTACCACCTATCAAAAATTCTATAGAAAGAACCATTGAACTGGTAGTGGTACAAAATGTTCACGTCCATAGGACAAACTCAAAAGGAAGAGAGAACGGGTGCAAACTTTTTTACTATTTTTTTCTTTTATTGGCAACAGTTACGGACTGTTATGCCAAAAGCGAGCATATCATACAATTTGTAGCAATGCCTTATCTGCAACAACTGGAAAAATCAAATGCAATACAATGTGAAGTTCAGTTAATCTTATACCCAACATCCATTAAAGACCTACAAGCGAAAAGATAAATTTCAACGGCAAGCTTACTAGTGAAAAACGTTAAAGCAAGCTATATAATTGTCAGTCAGGAAAAGTAAGCAAAATTGTCCTTTAAAAATGGGGAAGCACCATTCTAGGTTGATATGGCTTGAATGCTGGGTCGGTAAAGAGTACGAAAAAAATACAAAGAGGAACAATTTCTTACATGTTTAGAAACTCACGCAGAAGTACCATGTGAAGTAGCATTCTACAATGTGTGTTGTGGAACTATTACCAAAAGTCAAGTGAAGTATCAAATAAGATTTTCAGAATTTGGGGAAAAGAGAGTTTAGCAAGGAAGTTTCCTAAATGATAACTATTGGTGCATGGAACCTTGTAGCAAGACCAATTAATCTATTTTTCGAGAAAAAAATGTCCCTCACGGCACAAAGAAGAACTGTCAAGTTAAAAAAAATAAAAATTTAGCCAAGACAAGTTATGAGAGGGGAAGAACCAAGACAAGTTATGTCTTTGACCTGAAAGGTAATATAATAATAGAAACCGCGATAGCCAACCGGAGAAGCCCAGCAGAGGTTTGCCTTAAGGGCCTTCTGAAACTGATACTCCGTTTTCTACAATTTCATGCAAGAAGTTCAACCAGGTACAAATAAAGCAAAATTTATCAGTGATCAAAGAGTGGAGGATAGAAGAGTTTTATGAACCAAAAGAGGCGCTCACGCGGCCTACACATACCTCCCTTTCATTGAACTCTTCAATAGCGAAGCTTGAAAGATTTTCAATCATCATCAGCGTCTTGGGAAACCTGCCCAATTCAATTGGTCTGACAGGGACACCCTCAGGTATAGTGTTATAGGGTATATCCTCGACATCATACCCCTGTACATACACAAAGAAAAGCTACGCGATCAGAACTAAAAGGAGAGGGAAATGACGATTTTTTTAGTGAGGGAAATTATAAAGGAGACAGGAGGTCAAAAGGGGTATAAGCACTTAAGCAGAGAGTATATAAAACTTTGTGTATGTATAAATATACATACTCCGCTTTCCTTGACTCTCTTGTTGTATTCTTGCATCTGTGGCCGCGTAAGACAGATGAAAGGGTGGGGCTGGTGGGACCGCAATCTTTCTAGCCTCCACTTTCTAGTTTCATTCTGTATTCTCTTGGTTTCATCATCACCTCCTCCTTTTGCTTTCTAGCCGGTGGCTCCCCTATACAAACTGAGGATGGATCATTCACGTAAATTGTCATAGGGACACTGTTGTTGTATGCCAATCCCTTAGCATCTTCCTTCTCCCTTATGATGCGTGAAGCTTCCGTCACGGTCACCTTGCGAGCCCTGCGTCTTTCTTCTTGCTCGGCCACCATAATCCTCCGTTCAGCACGATAAGCAATCTTTCTTTCTTCCCATTCACTAATGAATAATGACCCATACCCAAAAACAAAATAAAGAGGGAAGAAGATGAAGACACTATACAAAACAGCATGCTAATTGAAGATTGAAGGACGTTAAGGATTAATACCAATAATTGTAAAATTAAGGTGGAATAGAGGAGCGGAAACGATCAATGTGAGTGCAAGTAAAATCTCAATATTACAGCACTGCCAACCAAAAGTCCCTCGTATACCAGAAGAAAAATAAGAACGATGCTGAAATCATTAGGAATATCGGATACGCTTGGATTTTCTCGAAGTGGAAAGATACTGAGATCATCAGGAATATCTGATACATGCGAATCACAAATTAAGTAAAGAGCAAACTCTTTCTATCAACAACTACTGGAATGAATCATAGGATAGTAGTATCGAAATACAAAGGAGCCGAACAAAAAATGTTACGGTTAGTGTTCCATAGAAAATGACTTGATTATGTAAATGCGTGGTCCTAATGGGTCGGTAATTTCAACTTGTGATGAATGATACTAATGGGAGGGTACCATAAACACAATTAAAAGGGAAGGAAATACAAGTGTGAGGAGATAGAGAATGATTACCGCCTTTGTTTCTCTGCAATCGTTTCAACTTTGCCAGAAGAAGAAGAAGACATGATCAACACCGCAAGTCTGTGTGACAAAATAAATAAACAGAAAATCAAATACGAAAAACGCAGAATGGTGATGGTTTTCGAAAACTACGGTTTCAAACTTCGACGTGAAGAGAAAATCCACAAACCCTTACAACATCAAAACAGATAGCAGAATACGGATCTCTTTTAAATTTTCCCTCTCTCTCTAAAAAAACACGCTCCCTCTTCTCTCTAAATTTACAGCTGCCTCTTCTTGGGTTTGGCCTGGGGGGGAGGCGCCGCCTCTCTCCCTCCTCCCCCGGGCTCTTTCTCCTCCACCCTCTGATCTCTTTCCGTCCGTCACTTTTCTCCTCTCTTCTGCCCTCGACGTCGTTGGCTTCTTTTCTTGCTTTCCGCTAGCTTCCGAGCACCGCCGGTCTTCTCACTTGGAGTTTCCGGTTGTGCCTAACGGCGAGGTTGGTCGTGGGTCTGGTGTCGGCATTTTTTCGAGTGGCTCCCGCCGATTTCATTCCTGTGTGGTTTCGGTTTTGCCTAACGGTAGGGGTACCTCCATGGCTAGAGGCTATGCTTTGGCAGCGTTCTGGTTGTGGTGGTGGGTGGCGGTTTGTGCAGCGGTGTTGGCTGTTGTGTGGTGGATGTCTGGGTTTGGATGTGGTTGGGACCAAATCTTTTTCTTTTGCAGGTCTTCGTCGCTCGCAGTGGTTGGTGGGGGTGATTGGTGGTGGCTGGGCTTGTGGTTGGAGGCGGCACTTGGTGGTGGCAGTTGATGGGGTGCTTTTGGGCTGCGGAGGCGTTTCGATTGGTCTAGGTGACTTGGTGTGGAGCGGTCGGGCTGTCGTTGG
>JAXBDA010009868.1:0-11636 GCA_036023075.1 Gaultheria prostrata
TTATTTTATTTTCGAGAATAGAAAGAGAAATTTATTAATCACTGCGAAATGCTGATGGCTCAACTATATAAATAACAATAACTATATGATTCAACTAAAATTAATAATCAACTATATGATTCAACTAAAATTAAAATTATTAAATTCGAAAAAAAAAAAAGAGAGGCAGTGTTGACCCGGGCCCAGGGTGGGCCTTGAGCGGCTCCGACAGGACCATGTCCCAATTGTTTGCCATATTGCTGGATCGGAGCAACAGTGTTGCATTAGCAAAACATTGGGTACGTATATTCGCGTGCGCCATACATACGTAATGCATCTCAATCATTCATTTCGAAAATTAATGTCTGAATTTTAAATGATCTGTTCACGCGAGCAGTTTATCTAAAATTAGGACGCGAGCAGGACATCTACCGTGCCATGAATGATGTTGGTCAGGAATGGAGCTAGAGGGGGCCAATAGGGGTGATCGCCCCTGCAAGAAATAGAAAAACCTGTAGACCGTAGTATTATATAGAAAAAATATAAATTTTTCTATGAATTACATAGGCTCGCCCCTGTAAAGTATTTTGGAAAAAAAATTCGCCCCTGCGTAGTGAAATTCCTGGCTCCGTCCCTGATGATGGTTGTAGGCAATTCGTACGATTTTGAAACGCATGTATCTGGAAAACAAAAATAGATAAGAACACTGGATTTAAACCATTTATCTCAAGTTAAGTGTATTGCGATCATGTATTAAATGATAATATCTAGCAAATACAATTTTTTAGGTGTTTGATGTTTTTAAAGAAATATTTACAAAAAAAAAAAAAGGAACAGTTTTGATCATCATGCAACTTGGGACCCACAAATGGGCCAAACCGCATGGCCTAGTCCTCTTTTTTTTTGGACTAGAGAGGTGGACTAAAATTATTTTTTTTATTTTTTTTTCCTGACTGTTTATGTTCTTTCTGTAGACTGCATTATCATTCAAATAGGAAGCAACCAGACAATGTTTAAAACTTTGAAGTTCTTGCAATATGTCATTGAAGTTGATAATATCCCCATTATTATCGTCTGTATAAATATAAATATGTTGATACTATACTGAAATAATCTAGAGCGTAGGGATGAGCATTTTGTCCGATCAGTCCGAATCCGATCTGATCCCCGATCTGAATGGATCGGCAATATGGAGATCTGTTCGGAGATTGGGTAGGATATGGAGTTTTTTTTTGAAAATGTTTGGAGATTGGATAGGGGGTGGAGATAGGCATGTCCCCACCCCGAATCTGCCCCGAATCCGTTCCCCGATCCATCCCCGCCCCGCCCTGCCCTGATCCGCCCCGATCCGTCCCCGAATCCCCGAAACATAGGGGTCCATTCATGAGTTTTGAAACTTAAGGGTCTAAATAAATTTTCTCTAAACATATGGGTCTCAACCGTAAAATAAATTAGGGTTTCATTTTGGCGTATACACTTCATTTCTCTTTCTCTCTCTCTGTATACTATTTCCGCCGCACAGTTAATCTTCTCCATCTCTCTCACTCGAACCCCTTCCACGCTCGATTTCTCTCTCGAGTCTCGATTCGTGACAGAGACAAGGTAATCTCTCTCTCTCTCTCTCTCTCTCTCTTTTCTAGTTCTCTCTCACTCTCTCACTCTGAATTTTTTTAAGGAGTGATAGATGAGCCCACTGTTTGGATCCCCGAATCTCCGTGGGGATCCCCGTTCTCCATTTGGAGTGGGGATGGAGGATGAAAACGAAGCCCCGTTGGGGATTGGGGCGAGGATGGAGGTGGAGAAGGGGTTTGGAGTTTGGAGGTGGATATAGTACTATCCGCCCCGATCTGCCTCCATGCTCATCCCTATTTACCCATGACGTATTGGAGAAGACAAAGCTATCGAATGAACATTTATTTTCCTAACACAGCTCTCATCAAGCTAAGCATCTCCTATAAAATTCTATATCTCCATTTTAGAGATCGAAAGTGACATATTAAGAGAAAATTTTGTAATTTATTCCTTTTCTTTAATTTTTTGTACTTATAAGAGAATGTTAGAGGGACTCATCATCTTTTTAGAAATTTAGAGACCAAAATAGGGTGTGAGTCTCCAAAATATAGAAACTCACAGTTCCATTTTGATTTCTAAATCTCTGAAAATGACGATTGTCTCTCAAAAAACTACAAAAAATTGAAGGCAAAAGGGAATAAATTACAAAATCTCACTTCATTGTGTCACCTCTGATCTCTAAAATAAAGTCATAAAGACACAAATATTGATAGGAGATGCAAGGGTTTCATCTCTACAGCCAACTCAATTGAAGACAGACAGATCCACCAATCCTTGGAGTGCCACATTGATCGATTACATTTCACACATTTTTAGTGGCAAAATTGGTGATCGGATGAGACAATGATAATGTCACATTGACATATGTGGATCCGGTCATTCAAGGTACTACTCATTCCGTCCCAATTTATTTATCAATTATTCCATTTTCTGTCTCATCTTAAATTGCTTATATCTTTCAATCTATAATATTTTTCACGGTTTTAAAATTTTTGTATAATAGAATTAATCGTGAATTATCAAACAAGATCCATATTGCATATATTTGGAGATCAATATTAAAATATATAAGCGATCGAAAGCTGACACGATTATCAAAAATTGACAAACCAAATGGGACGGCGGGAGTATTTAACTTGCCCTTTGGAGATCTGTCACTCTAACCTTTATGTCCATTTGCGAGGACAATCAAGCACAGTGGGACATGAGACGAATATTGATGCATTTATAAAACGCGGCATTTTCTTTTTTTCTTCCCTCAGAAAAAGCTATTTGATGTTTCAGTTAATTCTTCAGCCAATCGATCGATATGAGATTCCCGCGTTTTACACATTATTTCCATTCGAATACTTGGGGCTTTTTTGATACCTTATATTCAGCTTTTCATTTTAATATTTTTGGTTTTTGGTTGTTTAACTGAAAATTGCAGAATGCATTATGCGAGAATGTGTTTTTAGGGGGTGTTCCGCTAAGTGATTTTTTAGTTTTTTGGGTCTTTAGTTTTAATTTAAAACTAAAACTTGTTCCGCTAAGTAGTTTTTTGGATCTTTAGTTTTAGTTTAAAACTAAAACTTGCTCCGCTAAGTGGTTTTTTGGTTTTTTGAGTTGTGTTACCAAATTACCAATCTGCCCTCGTACCCTAACAACTCCTAAATGCTTGCTTTTTTTAAAGTCATGGGACACACGAACGTGAATGGGTATAGAACTTCCAATTTTTTTTTGCTAATCTCATCTTCTCACAGGTTTGTCTTTCAATAAAATTTTCAGATGATTAAAAAATGAAAACAAGTTGATCTGCTTCCGTTATAAATTTTTTTTGACAGACGTATAAGGGGAGGGCAAATTTGTAATTTTACATTAGTAGGACGCGTTTTGGCTGATGATACCAATTGTTTTTTTTTTTTAAAGGTTAGGCCCCGTTCCACTAGCTCAAAAAGTCAAAAGCCAGCTTATTACGCTTTTCGAGATAAGTCATCCCCTCACAATACATCACATAAAAAATCACAAAAAGTCAATGCGTTTTTTGAGCTCTCACATAAAAAAGCCAAAAAACTAAAAAACCCAAGTTAGTGGCATTAGTGGAATGAGTTGGCTTTTTTTGGGTAGTTTTTTGTTAGCGGAATGAAATAGTTTTTTGTTTAAAATAAAACTGGTTTTTTTTGGTAGTTTTTTGTTAGTGGAATGAATGAGTTTCTGGATTAAAACTGCAACTGGTTTTTTTTTAGCAAAACCGGGCCTTAACATTAGTGAGGAGAAGCCAAAAGTAGAGTGTGGTTCGTTTTTTGACTTCTCATTTTTTATTTTTTTCATTTTGGTTAGCAAAAATACATATATAATGTATTCCGCACATATCTTCCAAACACAACTCATATTGCAAAAGACATTGTACACATTTCCCTCAAACATCATAATCTAAAAACAAAAAAGCCAAAAAATTAAGGGCACTTAAATAATAATCCTTAGGAGTCTTCGTACTAATGTTTTCATCACTATTCGGAGTTATGCTTTCATCCTCTTATCGTCTGGTTTACCATTTATACTCTTAGGCAAAAATCATAAGTACTGTTGGACCAATTTTAACCGTTATTGCTGGAAAAATATACTAAGACTGCTGGATCCATTTTAACCATGATTGTTGGTTCGATTTTAACCATGATCGCTAGAGTATATTTAAGGATCATGGTAAAACTTTTATTTCACTTTCCTTCATGAAAGACTCCCTTAAAAATTTTAACCAGGATTTTTGGATGAAAACATAAAGAACTGTGACAAAAATCATTTATGTTTTCATCCAAAAAATCTTTACCCTATAGGCAAAGAATTTTGGGATGAAAACATAAAGAATTTTAGATGAAAACATATCTGGCTACAAGGTAAAGTTTTTCTTTAAGTTAACCATAATTGTTGGATCAAGAACTTTTGGATGAAAACATGGTTAAAATCGAATCTGCAATCATGGTTAAAAATGATCCAGCAGTCAACATACCCCAACGATCATGGTTAAAATCGAACCAGCAATCATGGTTAAAATCAATCCAGTAGTCTTAGTATATTTTCCCAGCAATCATGGTAAAAATCAGCCCGACAGTTTTTATGATTTTCGCCTAAAGGTATAAATGGTAAACCATACGATAAAAGGATGAAAACATAATTCCGAATAGTGACCGGCAAGAAAACATACGTGGTGCCAAAAAAACATGGTGATTACTTAATTACCCCAAAAATTAACAATGAAGTGCTGAAAATGAACCTCCCAAAATGTCGTGAAAGGAGAGTGGTACTTTGAAAATATTTAAAGCAATATTAAAAACTGGAACCGACCAACTGGTTTAATAGCCAGAATAGACCAGCTGATTCAACCGGTCCATGCTCCGGTCCGGATGAACCAGAAAATCGAAAGTTTTAAAAAATCGGCTCCAATTTTCAAAAAGCTTCATTAAGGACCGTTTTAACTGTTGAACCTTCATTAAGGACCGTTTAACTGTTGAACCTTCATTAAGGACGGTTTGACCGTTTGAAATGGTCATGGATCGGATGAATCGGTAGGCATGAAAATTGTACTGTACAACTAAGGGGTGTTGTAAGGGTGTTTTTAAAATAAAATGGTTTTTCACGGTTTTTTATGTGGCGTATTGTGAGAGAATAACCTGTCTTTATTTTTGAAATAAACTGTTTTTATGTTAGTGGAACAGCCCCTAAAGAGTAGGCTTTATTATTGCTCTCTTCACATGTAGCTTAGGAATGCATACAAACTGTGTATATGGTCCCTGATACAGTTGTCACATCACATCCGCTTAAAAAATAACAATGATACATGTACAATAAAAGTCTCCAACATGGCTCCAACGCACTCACATGGAGTGTGGAGCCCACACACACTTCACACTCAAGTATGTGTGGGTTCCATACACCATGTGAGTATGTTGGAGCTGGTTGTTGTACATTTACTCCCTCCGTCCCAATTTGTTCTGCATATTTCATTTTTTGGACGTCTCAAAAAATTGTCTATATCTTTTAATCTATAATATTTTTATATTCAATATGGATCTCGTTTGATAGATCTCAATTAATTTTATTAAACAAATATTTCAAAATTATAAAAAACATTATAGATTAAAAGATATAGACAATTTTTTGAGACGTCCAAAAAACGAAACATGCATAACAACTTGGGATGGAGGGAGTATCATTTTTGTTAAAAAAAAAGTAACTTTGTTAAGGATTATAGCTACAGTTTCACCTAGGGGTGCACAAACCTCGGGTTGGGCCGGGTTCGGACCTGGCTTATAGTAGATACTAACGAGACTTGTGCATGCCCAAACTCGGCCCATTAAGAATCGGGCTTTATTTTATATTCCCAAACCCAGTCCAATTAAAATTTTATTTCCCATACCCGCCCAACAAGCCCGTTTATTTTTCTAAAGCGTGATATCACAAACATAAATTAATTAATTACAACGATCACAATTAGAATTCACAACCGGAAATACTTAAGTTTTATTCTCTCACAATGCTATTAAAAAAACCCATAGAACATTATTGTTTGAATAATTAAATTATCTCTCAAAAGGCAATAAAAGTGTTCAAAAAGTAGAACTCTCCGACATTCATGAAGTCCTTATATTAAGGTCTTCATTAGATCATGATTCATGTCTATATAATAATAATAATATTATTATTATTTTTTTCATTATATTCGGGCCGGGCCGGGCTCGGACTGGGCCTTGAAGATTTTTCCAAACCCATCCCATTAACTAATCGGGCTTAAAATATCAACCCGACCCAACCCTATAGGCCTAAATTTATATCCCAAACCCTAAAAAAATCGGGCTGGGTTGGGCGGGCTGGGCGAGCCACTGGGCCGGTGTGCACCCCTAGACTTTCACCTTCTTGTTTAAAACCCCACCGATGTGGGATTGAAGGAAAGTGCACGGTGCATTTTCGATAGAGATTAGCTTTTCTTTTTCAAACTGGAGGTCACTTCCTCTTCTTCTCTTCTTTTACTTCGAATATAAGATACACCATTCAGTATAAATTAATTTCATACTATTAATATACTCCACCCAGCCTATCCTCCAATTCTCTCACTGGTCTGGTTTTCAAAATACTAATTTGAAGATTGAGTGTCAATTGAAGAATTATTTACTGCCTTTGAGATACCGCCACATGATGTCCTGATCTCTCCCGTTCATTACGCGCTCATGTGGGGCACCACTTGGGCACTCATCAATTGTTTTGGTGTCGACCACCCCACTATACACTCCTTGTTAGCTAGGTCCATCCTTCGTGGTAGTCAGATGGTGTGATGTGACACGAAACTGCATATCTCCATTGAATTGGAGTGATTATTCATCAGTGTTTTTGGAGTACCATCACGTGGAACTCCATTCAGTATAAATTAATTCCATACTATTAATATGCTCCACCCAGCCTATCCTCCAATTCTCTCACCGGTCATGTTTTCAAAATATTAATTTGAAGATTGATTGAGTGTCAATTGAAAAATTATTTACTGCCTTTGAGATATCGCCACATAATGTTCTAATCTCTCCCGTTCATTACGCGCTCATGTGGCGCACCACTTGGGCACTCAACAATTGTTTTCGTGTCGACCACCCCACTTTACACTCCTTGTTAGCTAGGTGCATCCTTCGTAGTAGTCAGATGGTGTGATGTGACAAGGAACTGAATATCTCCATTGAATTGGAGTGATTACTCATCAGTGCTTTTGGAGTACCATCATGTGAAACTCCATTCAGTATAAATTAATTTCATACTATTAATATGCTCCACCCAGCCTCTCCTCCAATTCTCTCACCGGTCATGTTTTTAAAATATTAATTTGAAGATTGATTGTCAATTGAAAAATTATTTACTGCCTATGAGATATCGCCACATAATGTTCTGATCTCTCCCGTTCATTGCGCGCTCATGTAGCGCACCTCTTGGGCACTCAACAATTGTTTTGGTGTTGACCACCCCACTTTACACTCCTTGTTAACTAGGTCCATCCTTCGTAGTGGTCAGATGGTGTGATGTGACAAGGAACTGCATATCTCCATTGAATTAGAGTGATTATTCATTAGTGTTTTTAGAGTACCATCACGTGAAACTCCATTGAGTATAAATTAATTTCATACTATTAATATGCTTCACCCAGCCTTTCCTCCAAATGTTAACTTGCAGATTGAGTGTCAATTGAAAAATTATTTATTGCCTTTAAGATATTGCCACATAATGTCCTGATCTCTCCCGTTCATTACGCGCTCATGTGGGGCACCACTTGGGCACTCAACAATTGTTTTGGTGTCGACCACCCCACTTTACACTTCTTGTTAGCTAGGTCCATCCTTCGTAGTAGTTAAATGGTGTGATGTGATAAGGAACTGCATATCTCCGTTGAATTGGAGTGATTATTCATCAGTGTTCTTGGAGTACCATCATGCGAAACTTTACGGCCCTTTGCACCACACATTCTTGTATATTAAGCCATGTAGTGGCCGGGTCCACAACGGCCCACTGGGCTTAGCCCCGGCCCTCAGACGGATGAAGGAACACTAACGGATCACCCTCCAAAAGGTATCAGAGCTGAATGTGGATCTCATCTACTCGTCCACACCGAGGGGGGATATGACCTCAGCGGCTGTCAGCTCAGCACTAGGTGCGACGAATATCATTAACGAATATCAATATGAAGATCTATCCTACTGCTAGGACAATGGACACGGGGGTAATCCCCCTCGGTGAGAGCCACTCGGTGGGTCTTTCAGGGACCCATCACTCGGATCATTGGATCCGGTTGGCGTTCGTTTCAGGAATCATTGTGACCTCTGTGCCGAGCGCTGACCTTCCTGGATCGATAGATGTCGGATGGCCAGGCTCTGCGTGCTCGGCCGGTTATCAGAGGTTCGTTCGAGCTTTGTACTAACGCGGGTGTTTAAGTGTGCATGTCATCTTCTCAGGCCAACACTTAGGGTTCGAGCAAGGTTCAACCATCTTTCCACCTCTTTGTACTGAACCAGAAGGACCAAAGGGGTAAATCCGGTGAAACGTCTCCTGCATGCCATCTTCAATCGTGACCCATTTTAAGACCCAAACCTAAAATTTGGCTAAAAACATAAAAAGCCCATCTCCAATGCATAAACCAAATTTCTCCCCAATTTGGTTTTACCCATTTCTTTGCTCTAATTGGGGACAACCCAAATCCAAACCCATCCCCATTAATTTTTTTTTTCCAGAGAGACGCCTACCTAACTACCTATTCTTTTGGTTCCCGGAGCTTCAATTTGACGATGGAGCTTCAATCTTTGATCAGTCTATGACAATTACACACACCCAGTTCTTACCGGAGTTAGGGCTGAGCTTTGCCGTAATTTTGTGAACTTCGTTGAACCTTTGTTCATCGATTCTCCTCTCTTTTATTTATATATTTGCAATTGGGTGTTTGAAAAATGATAAATTTAGGCACTAATTTGGATTTGCCATTAGAGATGTCTATCCCAAAATGAGTATTTTCCAAATTTTGACTAAAATTGGATAAAAACAAAAAATGATTAGGACTGGAGATGCTCTTGGAATCCACACAAGTGGATTAAGGAGACTAAAGAATGCAAAGACCTGATCAGCGTAGATATCACGGTGATTCCATGGACTTTTTCTCATTTGTAGTCGATAGAAAACGACTGTTAGGACAACTTTCTAAACGTTCTTTTTGGGCTGTGGAGATATTGTCAAGATGGCAATGGAGCCTACCGCCCCCACTTGCTAAAAGCGCCGAGCACGTGGACTACTTTTTGAATTCGGTGGTTCCTATAAAATCGGCGGTAAAGAACCATAAGTACATTGAATCGACCTGGTCTTTGGATCTTTTTATACTAACGTCCTCCACGGGTTCGACCCAACCTTTGCTACTATTAAATTGATCCAATGTATTGATTTTTTATTCAGTTGAATCCCATATTATAAATGAAAATATTCAACCAAATACTTTCAGTTATCCGATTAAACTAATTCTCCGTAATTTCACTCGGAAAATAATTTCAAAGTTACCGCTGAATAACTCAAATCATTTATGTGAAACTTGCAAGTGAGCCCCGCGCACCAAACTTTATACCATGGGCCACCATAGTCGGTATGCATAGTCGATTGTGTGCATCCTTCGGGTGGGTGATGTGCACCCTTCGGCCATGCGATTGTGTTTTGGACTGCCCGGATGTGTTTTAATTTTTTGCCAGTAAAAATAAATCAGAATTAAATTAAAAATTTCCGAATGCATCCGGACTGTCCAAAACATGATCGGATGGCCGATGAGTGCACAGTATGATGCATAGCACCCACCCCTGGTCCCTTTTTATAACCTTTTTTGCATTGTCCTTTTATAAAGAAACTGTAAATCAAATTCCCGATTACAAACGAACAATATACTATTAGTATGAAGTAAAATATAAAAACATAAATTTGGATTACAATTGTATTATTAAAATTATTACTCTTTTTTTTTTCCTGAAACCAAATGGCTATTAAAATTAAAATTATTACTCTTAGAATTTAAAAATAAAGGTAATTGATTTTCACGCCCCCTATTTTTATACTAGTTTTACTAGTCTTTTTGTCATCATCTAATATGCATTTCCAATATTACCCATCCAACTATAAAAAAAAACCGATTCACATTTTTTGCAACTAATAAGACAAATAAAAATTGTGATTATTAAAGGGAGAGTGTGAAGTATGCTTATTACTATACTATTAGGGCCCGATTGGATGCGAGATAGGTTTTGGTGGGATTAAATAGTAAGATGGGATAAAATAGTAAGGGATATTACTTAGTAAGAGTGGACCCACATTGATGTGACATTTATGGCGGGAGGATTAAATAGTACGTGGTTTGGATGAATTTGTGACAAATGGGGATAAAGTTGGGTGGATGATGTAAATGACTTATTTGCCCTTGTGCATGGGTTATATTAGATATTACAATAAAATAAATACATAAATACAAGACTAATTAAATTAATTATACTTTTCAATAAATATGATATATTAATTCTTTTTAAATTAGTTTAATTTGGTGCCAAAAAAATAAAATTTTAATGTGCAAGTACTTTACTTTTAGATCCGAAAGATATTGCAAAGCAAGCCAACAATGTCAAATTCTTAAAGTATAAATTTGTCAATCTTTTTTATATTGAATTAAAGATCTCGATTAGTAGTTTAATTGGTGTAAAAAAATAAAAAAATTATGCGCAAAAGTGCTTAATTTTTTTATCCGAAGGAAATTGTAAGGGCTCGTAAAATATTTAAAATGAGGTTCGGTTTTATTTTTTAAACAGTTAATGTGGGAGAGGGTAAGGTCAAGGGGGATAAGGGAGGGTAGTGAGGTAATTTTACTGGGGGTATTGAGGGGTTTAAAATTATAACACCACCACCCCCCCGGTTACTAATTAGTACCCTTCCAGGGGGTATTGAGGGGTATTAATCTGAGAGGGGTATAACTCATACCCCTCCCCCAAAAATTGCCAAACCATTCACTAACGCGTGGGGACCGGGATAAGGGGAGGAGGTATAACTTATACCCCATGTTAACCCGCATCCAATCGACCCCTTACATTATTTTCATTGTTTAATCTACATCACTTTTCCATTGTACATTCGCATGTGATCCATACAACTAGTCGTAGGGTTAAAGAAAGATACAGCTGTCCTCCTTTGGCAAAAAAACTTAAATCGATTTTTTGGTTTATTCGTTTTGTCTTTATTCAATTTTTTTTCGCTAATGTTAGTTTTGCATCAAAACTAAATTTTCTTGAATAAAGCCAAAAATACGTGGTTTATAGGTTTAATTTTGGCTTTATTCAAAAAATAATTAATTTTCATTATAATTTCATACTTGTTAGATTCGTCTGGGTTTGTGAGAATAGACGGGTATGAAACTCATGCACTAAAACTGTTTTTGAGGATGCAATCGGCTTCTGATAGGGTTAAAGTTGATGAATTTACTCTCACAACAATGCTTAATTTGTCGGCCAAGTTATGTGTCAATTGCAGTCATTTATGGTCAAAACCGGAAATGATGCAGATCGGTT
>JAXBDA010009869.1:0-11635 GCA_036023075.1 Gaultheria prostrata
TATTTTTCTATACAATTTTATGTCTTTCTTTACACCAAATTAAAGTGCTCAAAGAGTACTTTAATTTGGTGCAAAAAAATTTCAAAATTTTTGAGTAGAAATACATTTTTTTACGTCCTAAAAAATATACGTTTCCCAAAGCACACATTTAAAAAGGGACAGAGGGAGTAGTATTCATGTACTTTTTCATATTCTCATCGTCAATTAGAAAATACATATGGATTTCAAAAAAAAATAATGAAAAGCTAGATAAAGGATCACTAAGATTAAATCGACAACAGAAAATACAAATCAATACTTGGAGTGTTCAAATTTTAATTTTGAAAACCTGGAAAATGAGTATGATGTAAATTGGTTGGAGACAATTTTCATGGCAATCACAGCTAAAAGTGACGGGAAACAGGAATAAAATTTCTGAGGACGAATCTCTGAGCGCCCCTACACACACGAAAAACTTAGGTGCTTGCCGAGTATGGTCAAGTGGTACTTTATCGTGCATCTCGGCCATCCGAAAGTGTTTTAGATGATCAAAATTTCTTTTCTTCCTCTCTCCTCTTTCTCTCTCGTCTCTCTATTAACAATATAAACCGTCTAAAATATTTTTGAACTGCAGAAATGTGTCCAATTACAATCTTCTCAATTTTTTCTCCCTCTGACGGATATGAGCATGTCCACGTCAGAGTGGGCCCATTCGTACAGCCCCACGGAGCCCACGAAGCTGCAAGTGTAGGCCTTGAAGGTGGTCAAGATAGAGAAGTGACACCCATTATCCTGTTGGCCCACGAGTGATTGTGTTTCGAATGTCCCATGTCCAGACCAAGACCAAAGACCAACCACAGGCATTGGCTACATCTGACCTGATAAAAGTAGGGGTGAAAATTTAACCGACGAAACCCAACTGCCCAACAAAACCGATTGAAAATGCGGTTTAGTTTGGCTTTTTAGGAGTACAAAAAATTTATTTGGTTCAGTTCGGTTTCGAAAAATGCAAACATGTGATACTATGTGAGATCTGTGAAATAAACAATTTGAATAACCGTTATGAGTTTGGAGTGAGCCCAATGAAAAGGTAATTTGGAGGGGTATAAGAACCTGTGATTGAGTATTGCAATATGCAAGCCCCGCAAATCTGCAATGACTCACAAATAGGCCTCATTTGGGACAAAAAAAAGTAATTCGAATCGTTTATTTTATCCAATTCCACTTCTTGTTAGTGTGTGCAACAACATACTAATTGGACATCGGTGGAACATAAACAAAACATGTTTGTATTGCGGTTTAGTTTCAAATATATAATAACTGTTTTTTTTTTTCAAATAACATTTTTCGTTCCAGTCTCTACCGATGGTTGATCAATATGACTTTTTATGCAACCAACTCATCATGCCTAATGCAATAAACGATTTGAATCACTTGTTTGGGTCCAGAGTAGAACCTATTTATGCGTTACAATGTTATATCTTTTGGAGGTTCCAACCTAAAATCAATTGGATATAGGTGGAGTAGCCTCTAGAATATGTTAACTAAGCTTGGGTGGCTTAGGCAAGTGAAGTGTGATAAAGTCTAACACTCCCCCTCACGTGTTGCACGTGGATGTACGAATTAAAAAGACGAGGCGATTTGACTTGGGCAACGGAGACTCTACCATGTTAGGTAAGACCACATAGGAGGACCTAGGGACACGAGGGAGCTGATCCTTTCTCTCCTCCCCTCCATTTCAATCTTAAAGGCTTCAAAATAAAAGCTTTCAGAAAAACATAACCAAATTTTGCTTTTCCATCTTTGTTTCTACTTCATGAATTTGTACTGTACTTTCCCAGCTCTGAACAGAGCTTGTTCACTTTCAATCTTCCCATATTGCCCTTGGGCCCCTTGGCATGTTACTTTGGCAAGCTTTCACCTTTTTCCATATATTGGATTATCATTTACTCCTTTGAGCATCCTCATCAGCCTCAACAAAAATTGGACCAAATTTAACTTCAAAAACACCTTTTACAAATTAGCAAGTCACTTTTTCAAAAACTCAAAAAATCAGACTCTCTATTCTAACTTCACTATATTAAACTATTCTTTCTTTTTACTCCTACTTCCCCAAAAAAAACACTACTTTAACTAAAGGGAGAGAGAGAAAAAAAAATATTAAAATAATCCTTAACCAGTGAACAGTGACTCTACCCAAATACCGGGTTACTGTAGCAAAGTTACAATTTGCAAAAAAATTGTTGAGGCTGATTTTGGGGTCCTTATTCCCTTTTGGCTCAACAAAATACCCATCAGGGGCATTTGCCTCCCCTGATGAGGATGCTCTTACTTGGACAGATTTGCCCTAGATGGTCAAATAAGTTGGGCTATATATATAGTGGAGGGGGACAATAAAATTCATTGGGGAATGTTTGATTCCACCAAACAAAAGCACTGTTAGTAAGGGACAATATTTGTACTACTTTTTTGCTAATCTTATTTTCCAAACTCTTTGTTTGGTCCTAGGCTGTACAAGAACAAACTAAAAAATATGTACACTAATTATGGAAGAAAAACTATTTCTCTTTTGTAATATATGGAAGCCAAGTCATCAATTGAAAAGAAGTCAAAAAGGATAGTTTCATCCCACTTAAAAAGAAGGGTTAATTGCACCTTTTGGGTACATAAAATGCTGAAAGTTAATTGAACTATCGCTGAGGTTTGTAATTATGTGTGTTTACAATAAAAAAAAATTCAAAAATTTGAGATTTCAGTTTTTCATTATCAATTTGTGTTGTTTATAAAAAATGCTAGATATGCACTTTTATAGCCTAGCGGTTATCTCCTGGTTCTTCCACAAGCGAGACCGAGGTTCAAGTCTCGGTAGAGGCGTTTGGGTCTAGGGCTATGGATAGCTTCTAGACCCCATCTGGACTAACTCACTACCTTCGTCGCTAACCTCTCACTAATACATATCGAATGGCAAAAAAAAAGTTCTTTGGATACTTTAGGTTTTGAAATGCCAAAAAAGCGATGAAATTTTGGCATGTTCCAGTTCATGACTTAAACTAAAAATTGACTTATTGCGCTTTACATTAAGATATGTAATTCTCTCACAATACATCGACTTAAAAACTGACTTAAGTTAGGAATAGCAACAATATCCCAAGGCGGAATTCGGTACCTTCTGGTGCATTTCATAGCAGATTTTGGATTTTAAGTTCTATAAAAGTTGATTTTTTAGCATTAGTAGTAAACAATACCAGTTTTACTTTCAGTTTAATCATAAGTTCACGGTAACGATAAAGATGTTTATCTGCTTTTACTATAATCTAAAATTTTGAATTTGCAGCAGAATCTAAATTTTGTATCAACAGCTATCGCAAGCACAACGTATATATTTATACTATACGAACCCCCTCTATTGTTTTCCAAATTATGCCATTTATTGACATTGTACAAATACCCTCTTATGTTATTTTACATTGGAGATATTACTAAATACCAAATATAATTACAGAAAGCCTTACGAAAACAATGGTAATTTACATATGATATTATGATGAGTCCTTTTAAAATGCGTTATGAGTTTGACCCTTAGGAAATTATTCAAAATTTACCTTTCTCAAAAAATGAAAATCTCATGAATTCTAAATGTGATATAACTTTTGCTCAAAAAAAAAAAAAAAAGGTGATATAACTGCGGAGGAACATATTTGATGGAGATCGTTCCAGGGATTTATAAAGTTTCTTCTTCGTGTAATGATACATATCGAGACCTCAAAAAGGAAAAAAATAAGCGTCTTTACTAATTTTTCTGGGAAAATAACCGCTCATGCCTTAAGTTGCCAAAAAAAATTACACAAAAAGGGACTTGGAAAATAGCCAGGCTAACTCCTACAAATAACTTAGGCGTCCGGGCCTGCTCGACTAAATTGTTAGAGGTACGTAATATATATGTTTTCTGGAATATTATTAACCCACACACAAATGGCCAGTGAATAGGTTTCCACTGAGGAAAATGGGTACTGTAATCAACTTAGAGATAATGATGACATGGAGACGAAGTTGCATATACATGAATTCCACAGGCTTATATCAAATAATAGCACCATGTTTGGAAAAACAATTGAATGTGAAGAATTGGAATCTTACTGGTTTGGGATGGATATGTGTGCCACCAAACAGCTCCTGATTCTTCACTCATTCTCATTAATTGGAATCTTTGATTATCGCCACCTCGTGACCAAGTGTTGGGTCACAAAAAAGTCATATAAGCATTATGAAGATCCTTAAATCATGATAACGCACAATGCAAAAATCCAAAGAAATTTTAGAACGGGGTGTCCGGATTAACTTAGCACACCTCGATTAATATCGGGCATCAAGTTATTATTGATGAAAAGGACTATGTGACCCAAAAGTTTTTCTTACTGAAACTAAGACACATAACCAAAAGATTGGACTCAACCTCAAGATAAAAAAAAATGTAAGGATTATGTTCTACTATAAATTTAATGTTTCAAGAATTTGATCCTAGTCAATCTTATCCACACATTGACTAATCCGTAGGTGATCAATCCTGTGCTCATTGGTCGTAGACCCGTTTAAAATCAGAGCAAAGTTTTGACTGGACTGTTCTAGAAAAGTTGATAGCACATTGAAATATGAGATGTACAAGTCAGGGGCGGACGCATGATTTTTTATCAGTGGGGTCAATAATCTACAAAGGTTGTACATATTTTATTCTTGGGGCAAGATCTAGTAAATCGAATGTAGGGTCTTGGGACAAAAATACCAAAATATCCAGAAATATATGTACACGTCTATATGAAGTTTTAATCAAACGGGATCAATTGACCATTCCTGCCTCTTCTTGGGTCCGCCCCGTATGCAACCCTTTCCCGGTGCGGTGGGTCACTAGTAGGATAAGTTTATTACTCGTAAATGCAGAGTTGATTGTTGGTGAAGAATTAGGTGGTGGCCAGGAGGTCACCGTCTAGCTAGGCTAATAAAACATGAATTTAAGTTTGATTCCATAGGACCACACCATGACTACTAATGGTAGCAATGAACAGACATCACGTAATCAATTGTAACATCTATCAGTCTCACACATGATATTCAGTAGGTAGCAATTTTTCAGCAGGTATCACATGATATTCAGTTGGCGCATCTAAGCTGTTCATTTTGGTTTTACATGGTCCGGATTTGAAGAGATAAAAAGGAGAGAGAGTGAGGAGAGAGGGTGTTTTAATCTCTGGCGTCCAATACAGTTTTGGACGGCTGAGATGCAATGTTGGGTACCAAATAGGCTCAGCCACGTAGTACCTGGTAGGTACCCAAATTTTTTTTCCATAGGACCACACCATGACTACCAATGGTAGCTAGCAATGAACAGACATCACTTTAAAAATTGTAACATCTATCATTCTCACACATTCATAGGATAAGGCATGCTTCATTTTCCAAGGATCAAGTGTACCACAAGTCATGTGCAAAATAAAACAAAATTGTACCATAAGTTGCCTGTCATTTTTTTATAACTCAGTGTTCGGGTTAGCTTACACACACTTCGATAAATTTTGAGGGCTAAATTCCACTATCCAATTAAAGTTATCCAATTAAAGTTGGAGCAAAATTCCGTGCGAATTAACCTCAAAGAAAGGACTAGACCCCTTATACCTGAGACCTTAAAAAAAAAGCTAATCTCCAAGTTTCATGTTGTGGTCCGCTAGGCCAACCCCTTGCCTTGAATTGAAAGGAATAGTGTAAAGATCAATAAATAAGGTGTGAAATGATTACCAAATATAATCCACTTTAGTGAGTGAGTGTAAACAAAAAGATCAAATATACTCATGGAGTTGATTACTTTTCACATGATTTCCACAAAAAAGTAATTATTTTGTCTTATTGCAAAATCCAAGTATTTTTGTTTGTGGAAAAGTAAGAATTGATTTTACTTTCGAGATTAAAATAGGTGGCAATAAACAGAAAAAAAAAAAAAAAAGAGTATGGCATTGCAATTTTGCGTAGACCCATCATACCACTAATACAAAGAAGGAAAAAAAAAGAAAAATATTAAGTATCCAGGATAGTTACTTAAAAAATTACTAAAAAAATGAAATTAATGGTTCAAATACACCCGTGGAATAGCACTGCTGGGAAAAAAAGTGTCCGAGTGTTTTGACATGTAGGGGCTGAGCCATGTGAAAGCTAGAGAGCTTTCACTATAAATAGGAACCGAAAATCAAGATTCGAGAAGTGAAAAAAACGTACAGGGGCCTTTTTTTTTTTTTTTTTGTATTTTTGGACCAGTAGTGTTATGTGTTTACTTTAGTTTGTGGTAATGATATGTTTCTTTTGCTAAGAAAGGAAAAAAATAATTGAAAGATTATAGATTGAAATCCTTTTCTATAATACGAAGTTCTTGAAATCATAAAAAACATTATAAATTGAAAGATTTAGGCAATAGACACAAAACAGACAAGATGAATAATTGACAAACAAAATAGAATACACGGAGTATTATTCAGGGTTTGTCAGTAATTATTCAGTGCTCCCAAAGTACCATGGGGCGTTGCGTAATTTGTACTCGCAACCCAATAAATTATTCGGTAGGGACAATCATCATTCACTTTTTGGGGGGTTGGGAGAAAATGAGTGACTCACATAGTGTAATGGCGCTCTTTTAATTGCGGAAGTATCATATGGCAATACCATGTAGTATTCCGAGAGTAACAAACAATTAGTCATTTTTGTTGTTTATTTCTTTCCCTTTTTTGGGACTATTACTTGGGTGGTTATTTATGAGCCTTGATTTTATTATTGCCAACTCTTACTCTCTCTTTTTCTTTTTTTACATATCGAGGGTGTCCGAAACATTTTGTTTCGACTAATCCATCGGGTACATCTTGTTCCCCGTCCCACATGTATCAGGTAATTACCATGCCTAAGTCATGGTGGTAGTCTCAAGAGAGAGTGAGTTACGGAATTTCATCATTAATCCACACCTTGAGATTCAAACCTTAGACCTTCCATTTGAAAATTCAATGTTCTGGCCCAAAGCAGTTGGCAAAGAGAACACCAAATCTCACACTTGCTAAATGCGAAAGACCAAACAATAAACAAATACAAATCCCAATGCAAGTTGAGTAGTAGCTCATCGGTAGCCACAATCTCGTTCATTTCATTTGAGTTCAACTCTCACTAACTAGTAACTACGACTAACAACGGACTTTCACCGAGAAAAAAAAAACTCCATATATAGGAATCTAAATAAACTAGCAGACAAAGCCTAATTACACTTTTGCATCAAATTCCGGAGGAATGGGCCGTCAGGCTATATGGTTTGCCTTATAAATATAGTCATGGTACCATTTTTGAAACTGTGGGTTCCTATTTGTGGTCATAGTACAATGCAAAGCAGTCAGCCGCCGATAGTTGGCGCCCTACACTATGTAGTGTTTAGTAATTCATCTGAAAGCTAGTGCTATGAATTTACTAATCATGAGACTCTTTGACAGCTTAGCATTCACTTTGGGATAAGAAGAGCTTTCGGCACTTTGAGCTTAACCTTTTTAGCCTGAGCTTTTTGCTTTTTGTGTTTTACTACTACTCCATAATTGTGTGTTCGGAGAAATTTGCATGCATCTCAATTAATTTTGATGTCGTTACATAATAAATATGGCTCGGAATATTTTCGGTTTACCTCGGAGGACTGCTTTTTCTAATAATAGAAGTCGAACATTAGAGAGTAAGTTTCCAACTTCCTGTCATGCTCCCACTCAACCTACCAAGCTTCTGATTAGGGACTCAAGAATTGATTGGAGCTCAAGATGTCCTAGCAAATTTAGGAGGTGTTTGGAAGCCTACTTTTCAGTTTTTCATTTTTCACTTTTTGGCTTTTTGGATTTTTGAATTATGGTCAAAATGAGTTTTGAATTTGAGAAGAGTGTTTGGGAGAAATTGTGCGGAATGCATTTTGCAATAGGATTGTGGTCAAAATGAGAAGTAGAAATGAAAAAGGAGCTCCCACCTCTTTTTGGTTTCTAGCCTAGAAAGTTCAAAATGGAAAAGGAGTTTCTGAGGGAATGAGTTGTGGGTGTTGTCTTCCAAACACCCAGAAGTAGAAAAAGAGAATGAGAAAAACCAAGAAGTTGGCGGCCAAACACTCCCTTAGTTTTGTTCTTCCGTTTGCAAAGGTATAAATTTTTACGAAATTTTAACACTATAGATTTTGAGCACTAATTATGAAAATCGGCACATTATTATTTTTTGTTATTGTTTTGGGACAATATTCTTGAAGATAAACTTTAGTATAAATGAACCAAATTGATTAGTAATAAGCATCAAAAAAATTTGATGGTAAAAAGGGGAAAATAGTTGAGTTCCGACTCAACAAACGTCAACACATCTCAAATTTTTTTCTTTTGAGAATGGCAAGAAATTCATGTAATACATGTTAGAGAGTTAGTAAATAGTCGAGTTGAACCATTGACTCTAGTGAACTTGGCCTAGCACCAAACGAATTGGGCCAACTTGCAAGTTCATTTTTTGTAGCTATTTTGGGAGAACACTTTTTCGTTCTCGTATGGCTCAAGCCTCAAACCACAATGGAGAGGGAAGGTGTATACTTAACTAGCATTGCCATGTGTGAGGTTTTCATCTTTGTACATATGCTTTTCAAATCGTAAGTAACAATAGTGGTTAGTAGTAGTTGGATTATCACGCAGGCTGAACGTAACTCCATCCACTCGAATTTGGAAACTCTCCCTTGAACACTTAGCCCCCCTCTCATGCCGTTGGGCCAAAGCCCGTTGGTGATGACGTTTTCATCTTGGGATGTACTATGAAGAAGAGGTTTTCATATTTGGATTATTTTATGGATTTGGGCCTAGTTAAATCGTGAGGTCCAAAATTGACCCATTCAGTTTGGCCCGGAGACGAGTCTGTAGTTAAACAAAGCCCATTAGAAGATGGGTTGGTCCTTGAGTAGTTAGGGCAGGTTTAGTTTCCCAGAACTCCGTAATTTATGGGCCTAAATGACAAGATTGCTATGGGCTAGAGATGAGACCATAGTTGATTAAAGGCCATTAGAGGATGAGTTGGGCCCTAGAGGAAGAGTTAGGGCCGTTTTGGGCTGGCCAGACTTTGGATAGCTCACAGTTTGTAGTTGCCGAGTCTGAGACTCGATTCAATTCTTTTATTTTTATTATCAACAAAATAATATCACAAAACAAAATTATAAATCATTACAATCGGTAAAATTAGTGGAGTGTAAATATATAGAAAAAAATGGGCCATAAATAACTATTTGTCAAAATAAAATAAAAAAGAACTGAATTACTCGAAGCTTATGTATTCGGCCCATCAGATAAACAAACCAAGATTATTGAATATTTTGGACCAGCTCGACTTCGTTATCTGCTGAATTGAAGTTCATTGACAAATAAATTAAGCTTGAACACGTTTTCAAAACTATATACAAGTCAAGTTGAAAATTTAACTTGAGCTAATTTGCGCCAAATTTTTCACCACTCGACGTTAAAAATTGGTTTTTTGGTTTATTCGTTGTCCTTATTCAAAAAATAAATTGCATTTGTTAGTTTTGCGTCAATTTTTTATGGTTTATTGGTTCATCTCGGCGAGAGGAATCTAAAAAGTATGAAGTTATAGTGAAAATTAATTATTTTTTGAATAAAGCCAAAAATAGTCCAACAATCCACGTATTTTTGGCTTTATTAAAAAAATTTAGTTTTGACCATAGTTTTATATTTTTTAGATTCGTTTTGTCGAGAATAACCAATAAACCACAAAAACTTGACGCATAACCAAAAAATGCAAAAAAAAATATTGAATAAGGACAAAACGATAACAAAAAAACCAATTTTTTGATTTTTTTTTTTTGCAGAAAATGAATAACAAAAAAACAAATTTTTGCTTTTTTTTTTTTGCAGATAACAAAAAAATTAAAAACCAATTTTTTTGATTTTTTTGTGTGCAGTAATTGTGCAGGAGTTGGTGGTAGATGCCTCATTTCATTTAAGTGAAAAGACAGACATGATCCTAAAGTATCGTTGATACATAAATATTGCAGTGAATAAAATGGACATTGTACTGTAAATTAGTATAAAGTGAAGGACGTGTACTATAATTTTTCTTGGTCACTTACAAACATTTGTCTGCCCACATGTAATGAACGGTTTGCTGGTACTAACATAATAATACTATTGAAAAAGATGCTAACACTTTTTTCTTTTCTTTTTTAACAGAAAAATGGGTGGGAATGGAACCACGGTAGCAACCCTCTATGGGCATGATTATTGGGGTTCCCGATCAGCTGTAAAATGTCCGGTCGAGCCATAGCTACTGTCCGAATAGAACATGCTGTCACCACAGCACTACCTAGGCGACCAGTTGGCCAAATGCCCTCCCTGCAAATCTACACGAGTCATAGCAATGCCATAGGAGAGATTCGAACCTGGGAGCTGGTCCATGCACAGGGAGGTAGGGGAATCTTAACCCATTCACTTTGGAGATGCTACGCAGTACCGTTCCCAATATTTGTGTTGCCAAGCCAGTGGCGGCTCCAGGATTCTCTCGTTAGGGTGTTCGGAAATTCTACTACGGTCCACTAGAAATCATAACTGTACATATGCAGAAAAAAAAATCCAAGGGGAAGAGGGGAACTGAGAAAGAAACGGTTGGGTGGGGGGAAAGAAAAGAAATGGGAAAAGAGTACTAGTGTGTTTCTCGGGGAGAAGAGTCCTTTTTTGGGATTGGGTGTTCAAATATTTTGGGTAGGGTGTTCAAAACGGTTCAAACATATTGGTTAGGATGTTCAAAATGACAAAAAATTTAAAAATATTTTTTTTACACTTATTTTTTTTTAAAATAAAAAATTAAGGTGTTCGGGCAACCACCCTCGGCTCAAGGTGGAGCCGCCTCTTGCCCAAGCCCAACCCCTAGCTTGGTTGCCCTCTTAATATTAAGTCATAAAAAATTAAAAAAATATGCAATAAAATAATTCACGAGTAATTAGAGGTTCGAAATAAACTATCAATATTAGGCTCTCTACATCTTCAAGAATCCTTTTTAAAAATTACAAAATTCAAACTAAAATGATACAATTACTATAAAAGATAAAATTTAAAAAGAACTTGTCACCTATACATTATCGTTGTTTTTATTAAATGCAAAATTTCTAACAAGGTAATTGAGTAAAATGATTTTCTTAATACTGTAGATTGGGAAGGAAAAAATAAAATGTTTAGAACCACACTAAAAATGCACATACATTGATATAAGGGCAAATTACACTGACCTCCCCTGAGGTTTCTGACTACTACAGATTCCCCCCTCACGTTTCAGAAATTACACTGGCCTCCCTTATTGGCATTTGTTCAATAACGGAATGGATGGAAAGTGATCAATGACATTTTTACCCCTCTATCAATTCCACACACGTTTGCTTAGCCTCCTTTGGCAAAAAAACTAAAAACTTGTTTTTTGGTTTATTCGTTTTGTCCTTATTAAAAAAAATCGCATTTGTTAGTTTTGCATCGATTTTTTGTGGTTTATTGGTTCGTCTCGACGAGAGGAATCTTAAAAGTATGAAATTATGGTGAAAATAAAAAAAAAATTAATAAAGCCAAAATTAATCCAATAATCC
>JAXBDA010009870.1:0-11634 GCA_036023075.1 Gaultheria prostrata
GAAATTTTCCCACGACATTTTGCTAGATCCGTTAGTTTTTGGACGGAAAATGGAGGTGGGGGTTTAATTGATAACGGAGGGCAAAGGTCAGGTGGGGCATTTATATTTTACAAAGCTCAGGTGTGTCCGTGACATTGCGTGCAAGGGTCAGAGGTTTTTTTGAAATTTTCCCATTATCTTTTTCCTTTCGAGTAGGCGCAGGGAGGGGACCCCGGGGACCCCTTCATGTACAAGATCAAATGTCAGAGATGCATTTTGAAATAAATCAATCATGAATCATTCACAAAAGGTTTTGTATAACATTTAGAATTTATGTTTACTACAAATCATTGCGTAGGGCTCTACATTTTTCCTTGGTAAAGAAGCAACAGGGATAGACGATGTACCATCCCAAACCCTACCAGGGCCACCAGTTCCGACTGAAACAAGAAACTTCCCATCAGGGCTGCATGACAAGGCCAAACTCCACAGTCAGAACAAAAACTCATGAAGAGACAAAACTCAAAAGGTAATTTACGACGCAAACCTGAAATCTAAGCCCTTCACAGAGGAATGAGCATCAGCATTGTCCAGAACAGTTTCCATGCCAGACCACTTGAATGTTGAGGAAAGGAATGGTAGGATTTGGGGTACCCGTAGTGACCTCAATTGTGGGACTTATGAAATCTTTATTTAGAATCAGAACCGTACAATTTGTCGGGAATATTGAGTAGATCATTCATGTAAAAAATCAAATTAATTGGATATTTGTAGCCATATGTTCGGATACCATTTATATGGATGGCCAATATCATTTGGAGAATACATTGTAGGACAAATTTGTCTCAATTGTGTTTCTCCCAATCTCCGATGATCATAATTTTTTGTGTCCATAGTGTGCTCAACATTCTTGAAAAAATGAAAGGTTCCGATCCCAAATAAAAATTTCATAGGGCCCACAATTGAGGTCACTACGGGAACGTAGTAACTTAACTCACTACGGAAACCCCAAGTCCGGAATGGTGCAGCAGTGGATCACAGAAGATTTTGCACCTCCTTTGGTGAATGAAAAAGATGTACATGCACCATGCCCTGATCATTAACGACTGGTCTTCGACTTCGCCACAAACAAGAAATAAATGTGCCTAAATACAGTCGTAACACATCAAGTGGTTTCATTTCTGCCAACTGGTAATCTCTTTCGACAGCACACTAGTAAAAAGTATACGGAAACTATAGTTCTGCATTGTGGCAAAGGCTGTTACATATTTAACAGACAAGTTTTCGAAGAATGATTTACAATATCCTTGAGACTATAAATAACAACGAATATGAAGCACAAGAATGGCACAAAAGAACATTTTGAAACTCTGATAATAAATTACATTCAACTCATATGTTAATTGTCATTTGAAGTATGGGAACTAGGTTATAACATCTCTATATGATACTACGGGTATAAATTAAATACCATTTACAAATCTATGGAGGGGAAAATACGTATTATACAGACCCCTTCACAAATTGTAATGAATGGCAAATGTATGATTCTAAAACACAAACAAGACAAAAGAATCTGCTTATAACAAATACAATCTCTGATAAGAAAATGCACCTCCTTTCATGACAGAAAAGAAGTGCCGGCATGGTTGTGATGCAAAAGATTATGCGCAATTGCATCCCTAGCCTTCACGGCGATTCCCGATCTCAAACCATTCTCAGGGACCATCTCATCATCCATGAGATCGCATGTCACCTCCGGCTCATTCCTCATTTCACAAATATTGTGCAACACACAGCACGCCCCAAGAACCACCGGCAAATCTTGAAGTTTCACCTCGGTTCGCTTCTGCAAGCAAGTCCACCTCCCTTTCAACCTAGCAAATGCCTCTTTCGAAACCCTCTGAATTTCCCCAATCTTCTCATTGAACGCATGTTGAGTCCAAGTCAAGTGCGGTCGATTATAAGGCACCAAAACCCAATCCATCAAAGGGTACCCTGAGCTCCCAACAATCCACACACCCTTCAACAACCCTCCATTTGCCCTTTGATAAAGGGCTGATTTCTCTAACACCTGATCATCAGGCATTGAACCAGGATAACCAATACACACATCAGTGAAAACCCCTTTCGCATTAACCACGCCTTGAACCGTAATCGAATACGATGTCTTCTGATTCCTCTCAGTGTGCCGCTTATTGAAATAAGCCGCCACGCTAATCTTAGGAGCAATTATAGGTATATGTGTAGTATACATTGACCCCACCACATTTGGTATGCCCGAAATCGATTCATAATCTTCCATAATCCGCCTCAACGGTTCCTCATCGGGCCAATTAAGATACTTTGGCATTAACACTTGTCTTATGGCAGAACAAACCTCAAGAACAAGCTTATGACAAGTCGAAATACCCAAACCAAATTTTTTAGACACAAGCCTAAGAGGCTCCCCAGTGGCTAACCTCCATATACAAACAGCCACACGTTGCCTAACTGGCACTGCATCTCTTAAAGTTGTATTCTCTTTAGCAACAACAGAAGTAAGTTCATTGCAAATTAAATCAAATGTATCTTTACCCATCCGAAACGCCTTTCGAAATTCTTCCTCTGGGAAATCAGGACTGTTGCATTCATCCCACCATGCTTGGGACCTTGTCTTAACCCACAACCTCCTCTGCTGCCCTCCACCTCCTCCCGCTGCTGCCGCCACGTCACCACCCCCTTTCTGATCGGAATCCACCGCAACCGCAGCCACGGCTGCTGTTGCCACCGTGGTAGCAGCTGTTCTAGACTTCCTCTTCCTCAACCCATCGCTCTGATCCGATTTGTCGAAACTACCCTTTATATCATCGAAGTAATCCAACATGGCTCGCGTCTGTTTCTTGTGATTGGCGTCGAGTAAACCCTTTTCTTCGCTGTGGATCTTTGCCCTGTCTTGTGACTCGCACTTTTCTTGCTCATCGATCAAAATCAGCGAGGTTATTATCTCTGTCAAACCCTTTGTTTTGTTGTTGTTGTTGTTGTTGTTCACACCCTGTTTCTCGCTCGATTCATTTCCGTCCTTCCTTTGTCGCCTTCTTTTGTTGCTGTTACCGTTGTAGCTGTTGGTGACGTTGTCGTTCATCTGGCCAAGTGTTTCGTGGAGCAAATTGTAAATATATGAGTAATCAGATTCTTCTGGGATAGACGTGAGTTTCATATATATATAAACAGAGACAGAAAGACAGACAGACAGAGAAAGGGGGTTGGAGGGAGAAAGTCTTCGCCTAAGAAGTGTTCGACGGAATGCGTGAGAGAGAGAGAAAGACAGTGTGAACGCACACCAAACAGAATTTGATAAAATGGGGTCAGAGTCCAATCCAAATACTATATGGGTTCGGTGTGGATGCGTAAATGGATTTAAGAAAACAAAGGAGTAAAGAAAAGAAAAAAGAGGGAGGAAGAAGAAAAGGTCGTGGGGAAGAGTGTGAACGCGGTGGTGAGGAGGAAGCTTCGAGGGAATGAGTGAAAGAGAGAAGAAAATAAAGAAAAAAAGAAAAGGATGGGAGACTTGGGGTAGGTGTAAAACGACGGTGACCTCTGATGGATGATATGTACGCGGTTGTTTGCACACACTTTGATTCGTTTTCAATTTGTCTTGGGGAAGGGGATAGAGGACTCTGTCATCTTGTTTGGAAGGGTTTTTAAGAATCGGTTCTCAAAATTCTTAAAAATTCTTATTGAAAATCCAAATGAATTTTTGAGACTGGTTCTCAAAATCCTTAAAAAAAAAGGGGTAAAAAACCCATTGGAAAAATCGAATAATGGAGGATTTTCGAAACCCGATTCCAAAAACCCAAACGAACAAGCCATGTGTTTTTTTTTTTCTTTCTTTTATGAGTGTCTCATCCATTCATCATTTCATCTCTGACTTTATTTACTACCCATATCTGTTTTGTACGACTTTTGACTCCTCCATGTTACCATACTTGCACAAGCTGCACAACAGCTGCTATCCGCAATTATAGTCGTTCATAAGTATTTTTACAGGTTTGAATTAAAAATTAATTGTTTGTGCGGACGCTACATTGGTTCGAATTAAAAACAAACTGTTCGTGCGAACAGTTTTTCTCTTTTATTTAAAATCTAGATCGTTCATCCAAACAACGGACGGCTATGATCGTGCACAACAGCAACCCCAGGTCTGTCCACTTGGTAGATTATTACCGGTCCTTCCATGGAGCCGGTTGTGTCATTAACTCGGGCATCGTTCGAAGTTTTAAAATGTGATCTAGACTGTTCACTTCATAGGCCATAGATAGTTGAGTCAATCGAAAAACGGTAGCTAACTAATCGAATCAAATAGTCTTGCTGGGTATTTTTAAAATGGTATTTGTTATTTATTTGTTGAAGAAAAATGTGATTCGTTTTCTGGGTTTCCATCACGTGATCAACGTTAGTCTTTTCGGAGCTGTTACGCACACCGGGTATACAAAGTGAATGGTTTAGATCGTTTTTAAAGTTCGCAACGATGCTCGAATCGAGGGCACAGCTAGGCTCCCTCGTCCGGTTATAAGTCTTGATTCAAAGAGTCTTTGTTCATCACACAGTTGATTTTAAGGCCAACCAGGGAAGAAAAAAAAAAGGAGGATTTTATGATGGCAATCGACATATAAAATCTCATGTTAAATCCTAATAAATCAAAATGAGTACGACTCATAATATGACATTCACATCATGGAAACACGATGCTCTTGGGACTTGAGGTTCGGTAATAAAAAGGAATTTGGTTTTTCGTTCACTATAATTACAGGAAAGTTTTAAAAACTATCTGTAGTTTTTACTTGACATATATTGATATTTTTATTTTTATTTTCTTTGGATGGGATTGTCATGGATATTGATGTGAATTTTGAAAGATAATCATAAAAGTAAAGAAGAAAACAAGAGAAAAAAAAAACCAATAAAATACAATATGACGAATTCATAGTCCACCTTGGATTTCGCAAAATCGTAAACAATCGCATAGAATTCATTTTAGCTGTCCATCTCGAATTTTATATCCAACTAAAAAGCTTAAGTTATCAAGTAGAGAGTTTTCAAAACTATATTAAACTTATCACGCACCCAAGCAATATGGGGATTGCATTTCTCGTCTTAACATGCCCCTCACGTGCACCAATCTGTTTGTCACGTGTAGGCTTTTATCATCGTGCAACCTTTTTGTCGAGTATGTACGGATGAGGTGTGTATCGTAAATGTTTAAAATAAGAGAAGGAATAGGCTCCGCTCTGATATCATGTGAAAAATTTATGTATTAATTTATTCGACCCACAACTAATTGACAATGAGTGCCTGCTTACACCCGTTTTTGGCATTTTTTTATCAAGCCGCTACACGACATAAAAATCACGCAAAGGCGAAAGAATTTTGCTGGGACGTTAGGATTTAGTGTTATCGCTTATAAATTACCCAATCGGATTTAGCTAAGTGGGGATTATTTTCTCAAGTTTTATTCGGAGAGATGCACCGAATAGTTTCCTCGTGATTTCGGTTAACGACTCATGTTGTCATTTGGGTTCCAGATTCTTCCAAATGAGATTTGACTGAGTCAAATTCCCTATTGTTGGTTTAATTCCATGAATTAAGGAAGTAGTTAGTGGGAATTACCCCACTTGGTTTACACGTACAGGAGCAAGAAATGGGTAAATGGTCGTGACTTATCCCCATTATTTTGATACAATTTATGGAAGAGGGAATTTGGAGTGGTTGTAGATAATCACAAAAGCTATTTGAAATTAAAATGGCTGGTTGCTTTTAATTAACCACGAAATGGGAAAATATTTCTAGATAATTGTTAGGGCCATTTACATGTAAATGGCTAAATTATCTTTTTCCTATAACACAAATGAGAAGGTAGTTAGAGATAATTGTTAAGGCCATTTATAATTAAATGGCTAATTATCACCTCCTCCCACAAGAGATAAATGATAGAAAGAGATAAATAAAGAATTATATGTTGCTATTTATCTCTAACATCCCGTGAAAATAAAGTGATTGAAAAGGCCATTTATATATTAAATGGCTAATTATTATCTCTAATTATAAGAGGAAGAGGTGGTTGGAGATAAATAAGAAATTAGATGGTGTTATTTATCTTTAACTTTCCATGAAAATATAAATGGTTAGTTATTGAAAAGATAATACAAAAGCTTATCTCTAACTTCCCACAAAGTTAGAATATATTTCCCACCTTCTTTCTATACAAGGAGATAGAGTTGGCCAAGGCTAAGATTGTTCACCATTGGCCAGCCACGTTTTAAGGAGAAAAATTTGGAACAGACCTGAAGGCGTGAAACTCTTCAGGCTTGACGAAAATTCAAAGTGTTAAACCAACAAGATAAAAATCAATTTGAACCTTGCAACCAACTTCTAGGCGGGAAATTTAAATTCAAGGCGCCAACAATGGAACCCTTTGGCCTATAAATATAAGAAACAAAGGAGGATTATGGGTTCCTCAACCACAAAAGCCCAGCGCTTATCCAAATTATCGGCTCTGACCACCTTATGTCTTTACTTTTCTGCAAAGTATCCTCAGCCACGTTGAGTTTACACCATTTATCTTTATTATCCAACGTTTGCCTAGCCTAGACTAGCATTTGCCTTTATATTTCTTTGTACCCAAGCTTTATTGATCATCATTAATAAAGTTTGATTTTATTTCACCTCGTTGCTTTCCATTTTTCCAAGCCGTTTGGGAAATTATAAGTCATTTTCGATAAGGCACGACGAACCGAGTGTGATTCTACCCTTTGGGTCACGCGCAATTGCTTACGATACGAAGTCAGAAGAGGCACGCAACCCTCTACGAAGTTTGAGAAGGCACGAGCCCTTTTCAACATTGGACTGCAATCCAGTCCTGGCACGTCCGCACTGGATCGCTCGGCCTTGACATTCACGTTTAGGCCTTCGCGGTTATTTTTTCCATTCTGGAACAAACAGCGCCAGCGGGGAGATCCCTCGTATTAATATTATTTGATAAATAAATAAATAAATAAAGCCTAGTGATATAGTAATATGTCTACTACGTATGTGCCTTTAATTTCCTTTATGGTTTCACACTTTCATAACCAGATTTCAAGCCCATTAAAAATATTGGCACGAAGCTAGCAATGTGAATGGATCGGATGATACAGTTTTTGGTTTAATTTGGTCAAACTGATATCTGGCAGGACCAAGGTGGGTGATGTACACCTGCGTGTTATGCACCGTGCTGTGAACCCCTCGGCCGTCAGATCATGTTTTGGACGGCCGGATGCATTCGGCAATTTTAATTTATTTCTACTAGTAAAAAATCAAACACATCCAAACCGTCTAAAATACAATCGGACGGCCGAGAGATACACAACACCCACCCCGTTTCCTATCTGGCATGAATGCAAGAGGAGCATACAAAGGATGTTTGAATTTTGCTTGATACTTACAATTATTAATCCGCATCTCTCTGTCGACTTGTTCCACGTAGTCTGTAAACATTAACGCAGGAGTAGTTTCTCTCTTCCCACATATGCCATTCCATTCACCATTTCTAGAATAATATTTCACTGATATTTAAGGTTGTAAAACTGGCTATTGTTGTTGCAATCAATCATGGATGGAAATAATTTTGTTACCAAAAACTAACATAAGATAAATAATTACGTATCGAAATTATTGCGACGGTCCATACCGTTGACTTGAAAAAAAGCTAATAAATCGTATTTACAAATTTCTATATATGTACTCTACCCACTCCGCGTTGTTTGGATCCTATGCGAGTAAATTCCTTCTCAATGACGTGCAAAGATTTAAACCACGGGTTGCCATCATATTAACAAAAATGCTATGAGTACACACATCCGCGTACAAGAGTGTATAAAATCCAGACCACCGATTTGTTAAAGTGAACGGTTAAGATGTGTTCGTGCATGTGATGTACGCGAGTATGCGAACCCATAGCAAAACTTTCCTACTATTAATGACAAATGAACCTCAAACATTTCTAGAGAGATATCAACGAATGTGTCTAGACAAAGAAATCCTTGGCCTTTCTTGAATTCTCAAAACAAATGTGTCAAAACCCCAAAGTTTCAAGCGAGAGGGAATATTGGTCTCTCTCTTAAAATTTTCTAGATTTCTTGGGTTTGTCAAACTAAGCCAAGCAAATTTCCGACGAATAAAAAAAAAAATAATAATAAGCCAAGCGAGAAACCAAAGAACAAGAGTAGTACTGTGAATGAGAACGTAGAATGGGAGTTTAGAGTTTGGGTACCATGTGTTGGATCCTTTCTCTTGGATTCTCTTGTTGGTTGTAGTAAACGTTGAAGATGACTCCCGTCCTGCCAAAAGATCCTAGCTTAACAACTGGCAAGATCTCGTGGAAGGACCATTTCCCAAGAAATAGTCACGCAAGAGGGATTTTGATCATCAAGAAATCTCTCCTAGAGGGTTGCGGTTCGGGTTTCGGTGTGATTTGGCGGTTGCAGAGCCAGAATTTTTCACTTCAAAGGGGTCGGATAAAAATATAAATGTTTATCTAGAAAAATGTTTTTGTGCTATAATATCATAATACACTATATATTTATACTATATATAGTATAAATAAATTTGGCCCAATAAAGCAACTAAGTAAATTTATTACTACTATATATAATAGGCACAGGTGCGGTGGCCGACTAAAGCCCATTGGCCACCAAACAGGCGGGTCATGGAGTCGGGTCGGTTTGGGTGAACCAATCAGAGAAGTTAAAACACGTTGATGGCTATATGCTCGGTCCGGCCTCATGGCACCAAGGTCGGCCCTCACCTAAAGCCACAAGTGCGGCGGCTTTAGGCCCACAAATTTTTGTCCGAAAATAAGGCTCCGGTTGAGTACGAGTTATACATATTAGTAGAAAATAGGAAAGAAATTATTTTCGCGGAAAAACTCCAAATGAACCGCGAGCACCTGAGCGGTTTGTGTAACGGGCGTGGCAGGACCGTGCGGTACTGTCCAATTGTAGTAAAGGCCTGCGTGCCTTTTTCTGACTTCATACTAGCGATTGCATGCAACCCAAGGTAGAGTTGCAAAGTGATTCGTGGTTTGCCTTGTCGTAAAGGACTTTAACAATATCCCAACCGTTGTGGAAAATGAGAAACAACGAGATAAAATAAAATCCAACTTTATTAATAAAGATTAACAAAAGTGGGATACAATGAATCGTAAAACAAAGGTCCTAGGCTCGAGCTAGACTTGTCGAACGATGACCGGAAATGAACTCAACGGAGTTGGTGGTTTCAACAAGGTTGAGAGGTTTTAACGGGTTAAGGATCTTTGATAGGTAAGTCGAGAGACTCATTTGATAACCGTAAGATTGATGGTTGTAGAACCCATTTTTAGTCTTGCAAACTTGTTTTTATAGACTTCAAGATGTGAAAGTTGAATGTTGGCGCTAACTCCTGGCTTGCTGAGATGATGCCACATGTCTAGATAGTTTTCTTGCCTCTTCATGATCCTGCCAAGTATCCTATGCTGTCACAATTCCCTCCACGATGGCGGTTACTAGCAGTTAATCTTCTAACTTGGCGTTGCAGAGGCCTTCATGCTTAACTCCCATTTCCTCTTTTCGTGGGTAATTGGGTGATGGAGTTTCAAAGAGGCTATGTGGGCTTGCCACGTGGCAATAACCACCTCCCTATAATTGAGCTGATAACTTCTCAGATGTTATCTTATTGAAACAATTCTTCATTTTACGAAAATATTTCCAATTCCACCTCCCTTTTTTCAAGGACCCTGGGGATAATGGTCTCTTTAACCTTTATTCTGTCATTTTACATGTGTAAATGACATAAATTAGGGTCATTTATATTTATTTTTAATGGCCTTCATTTATATTAAATTTATAATATACAAATTGGCTTCAACCGCCATCCCCTACAATCACGGGCCGTGATTCCCAATTGCAATTCATGGGCCAAATCTTTAACAAATCAATCGGGCCTTGTAAAGAAAAATGAAATTAATGTAGGCCCTATTAATTTAAAGGTCCAATTAGCCCAGTTAAGCCCAAAACTAACTCTTTCGGCCTCGATAGAATTTTGAGCCAAATTTGGGTACAAACAGAAACAAATCACAATGCTTGGTACTCGGGTTCGAATCATCACCACGAGGTTCTTGAGTTTAATTAATTTTATTGATAGTGTCAAATGAATCCTCAAGTTCACAAACTTAGGTCAATTAATTTAATCTATGTTTTTTTTTTAAGTCTTATAAAACTATGAATCACACTAGTTTTGGTGGAGACAAATTCCTAAAATCCTATCTCTAACACATATTTTATATTTTCAAACCATTTTCTTACCTATCTATGGAGTACATTTTTGAAAAAACATTTTTAGGCGTTTTGCAGACATATGGAGGCTATAAACTTCTCATCGTTCGTATTTTACATCCTACATACATAGGGCTTTTTACGGGCCAGTGCCAAAAAGGTACCGGACTTCCCACGCACCCCCTGGAAAAATAAAAAATGCACCGCCAAGGTAAATCAGTCCCACCGCTAAGGTATACGTGCTATGTTCTCTCTCTCTCTCTCTCTCTCTCTCTCTCTCTCTCTGTGTGTGTGTGTGTGTGTGTGTGTGTGTCATTCATCATTCCTAATCTATTACATGGGGAGAAGGGGTATGTGACTCGATCCCAGGATGCAGCATGGGGCATCGAAGAGCTCTACCGCATGAGCTAGCCACCACTTGTCTCTCTCTCTCTCTCTCTCTCTCCCCCCCCCCCCAACCGTATGAAAGTAGCCTCCTAAATTTGGTGGTGACACTACTAGATAACTCCTAAAAATTGATAATTGTTATTTTTTTGTGTGGCTTGTTTGAACTCTAGTCACTCTTTTGTATTTTGATAATGAGAGTTTGATCTGTCTTACTAGGTTGAGCTTTAAATGTGATTTTTGTGGAAATAAGATTTTTAGTTGCCATTTTTTTTTACTCAGCTTTTAGTTGCATTACTATGATGTTTTTCTTTGATTTATATATGGTTGGTAAAAGTATTTGATGTTTATGAATGACCCCACGCTTCCGAACTCTTGGAGTCGCCACTGCTAGGGTACCCTAATGAAAGTGTCTAAATCCTAGTGTACCCTATGAAAGTGCCTAAACCTAAACCCTAGGGTATCCTGAGAAAATGTCTAAACCTAAACCCTAGGGTACCCTATGAAAGTGCCTAAACCGCTAAAACCTTATAATAGGAAACTGCATTCTAAAACCTAAACCCTATGGTACCCTAATGAAAGTGCCTAAACTCTCAAAACCATATGAAAGTGCTCAAACTTCTAAAACACTATGAAACATAAGATACCCTAAGTGTCTAACCCTAAAAGAGTGTGACTTACGTTAATGGTAATTAGATGCCTCTTTTCTAGACTTAGAGGTAAAAATATGACATAAAAATGCTTGACCGACTAGGTGACTAAAAATAAAGACTCAAAAACACGTCCCAAGCGCAGGACTACCAATCAGTGTAGCACAATAATCCGGAAGTACCAGAGTCGAACCACAGAGACGGACGAACGGTGTTTGACTCAAAAGTGCTGAATTCTAGTTTAATTTGGCTCTTAGGTAGCCACCCCTTGTTCAGCGAGATTGGTTACTAAC
>JAXBDA010009871.1:0-11629 GCA_036023075.1 Gaultheria prostrata
CACATCGTCTTCTCCGGTCACTAACTAGGCCGTCGGAGTGCCGTCCCGGGCAACCACCGTCCGGGCTAGGCACTAACACGGTTGTTCAGTGTGCAGGTTGCTTGCTTTGCTCAGCGGCCAGGATCACAGTGAGGCCACAGCGACTCCCCCTACCTCCAGCATCCAGGGCGGTCCAAAGAGTTCACTCCGGTGAAGTTACCCCCACGGTAATTGATTCTGGAGTTCACACTCTTCATTTGAATCATATTGTCAATTGTCTGGTCAACTCATCAACTACCCGAAATCCAGCACTTTCATCCGTCCCAATTGTTCTTCGTACTTTTCCTCTATCTCCTCTCCTTCACGTTCCCTACTCCCAGTAATTTGGCAAATATCTTGGGCTATTGTGATGAAGAAGAAAGAAAATTTTCAGCATATCATTACTAAAATTCAGGATAAATCTCCAGGTTGGATTTCAATGCTTCTAAACAAAGATGGGAGGCTACCCATGATCAAGTACACTCTAACTTCTTGTTTATCAGATGTCCACTTTCAAATTCCCATCATATGTCATCAAGAAAATCTCTTCCATTTTATCAAACTTTTTGTGGTTTGGTGAAGCTAATAAGATATCTTTCATTGGAAAAATTGGGAATCTCTTTGCTTGCCAAAACTTGCAAGGGGGTTAGGCCTTAAGGATTTGCAATTGTTTAACCAAGCTCTCTTAGCGAAACAAAGCTGGAGACTTCTTGATCAACCCTCCTGCCTTTTTCTCAATTTTTTTTCCTATCATAGTTTTGCCTTTCAACTCCTTTCCTCTTAGTTAAACAGGTAGCTCATGCTCTTCGGCTTTGAAAAAGCATGTTACATGGTAGAGATTCTTGTTAAAGGTATTAGATGGAAAATTGGTGCTGGGGATAGGATCTCCATTTGGAATGACTTTTGGCCATTACCACTTTCCATTGAGCCGAAGTATTGGTAAAAAGGAATGGAATACAGTTCTCATTCAGTCTCTATTTCCTCCTGATATTTCCTCAGTGCTCTTGTCCATTCCTTTATCTCAGTTTTTTTTTTTCAAGGATAAATTTATTTGGGGGTACAATATAAATGGGTTTTAGTGTTAAGTCAGCATACTCTCTCCTCTTTAACACTTAATCATCAAAGCAATGCAAGATCTCACGCTCTCAGTTATATTTATTAATCCCTTTTGACCAGCCTTCAAGTGGTCTTTTATTTGGTCCTTGCATATTCTACACAAACTGCAGCTTTTCTTGTGGCAATTGTGCCATGAATGCTTACCTGAGGGTGACCTTTCAGTGAGTAGAGGATGCAGTCTCCTCTGGTCATTTTTGTTTAAAAAAACTCACGTACAGTCTGGTACATCTTTTCCTTCAATGTGTTTATGTGAGACCTATTTGGTTTGGTTCAGATTTAGGCCAGAATTGTAATCCCCTCGACCCTGACTCATTCCATCTCTTTTTGGCTGGGCTGGTGGCACCACTTCGGCCACAACACTTTTGGCTTGCTAGGAACAAAGCTGTTTTCTGAGTCCCAGACTTCATCCCCCACTCATGTTATTCTTCATGCAAATCGATTACATCTTTCAATAGTTCGAGCTTTCGCATACGTTGCTCCACCAAATTCCACAATCCAAACCTCACATATCATTGAACCAATGGAGGATCACACATTATGTAGTACACGTGTCATCAGACTACACATTCCATGCGTTTCTTTTGCTCTGTTGATGGACCAATTGTGGATCTATTTTGTGCCAATACCTTCAATTTGCAGCTCAAGAAAGCCAGGGTGGGAATAACCTTCATGGTTAACTCTAGACTTCTTGGCTCCCTTTTTAGTTGTTCAATATCCCAGAAGAATTATGCTCCTATAATTCCTACATTATTTAGGCAGTGAGTTGGGGTACAAAAAGGAATTTCTTCCATATTAACATTCATACTAATGACCACACATCTGCAGTATTTCTATGTGTGATAATCCCAGGATACATCAAGCTCCGGGGCAGTTTTGTGTACTTTGAAATGCTACTTATATCAAAGAAGATGAAATTCTACTTTGATGCCAAAAAAAGAAACGGAATGATCCGAAGTACACACTCTCTCTCCCTCTCTTTTTGCGGCGATTGGGACACACATTTATTTTGGCTTAACAAAATATTTTTCTCTCTTTATTGTATGTTGAAAATAAAGGATCCCAAATCAATTTAAGCTCTTAAGCCTGAACTCTATAAACAAAGGAAAAACATGGGAAAAGGAAGCAACAAATAAATGTACCCAACCACAAAATGGATGAAAGCATAGATAAAAATTAAAAAACATGCACAAATACATGCAGCCAAATAAAAGTTAAAAGACAAGTTCCATAAGGGTTGATAAAAGGCGTTACTAGCCAAGTCGGGTTGTTTTATTTATTTAGTTCTCTGGTCTTGGCTGATGGGATTGATATATGAATGCCTTCTTTCTAGATGACTGGTTGTGATCTCCCAATCTGGACAATAAAAATGCAATGTTAGGGGGCAGCGCGGGTGCGTCTTCAGATATTTAGATGGTGTAAGGAGCCGGCTTGGGCAAGTCCTTGACAATGCCACAGAGCGGGGTGTTGTCTGGGAGGTTGTATTCATCCCTAAGAGAACGTGCGGGAGAGAGAACGCTGACGTAGAGCTGTTGTCCCAAGTATGCTCTCTCCAACATCTCTGACCTCAGGTTCCACATCCCTGCGTTGTCTAAGGTTGTCATGATGGCTGCCCATGATCCCGGGTACACTTGGATGTTGTGCCTGCTCACTGCATCCACCAGGTTGTAGTTCTTCCTCTTCTCTGGGCTCCACTTCCCTGGCTCAATCGCCACTGCAAAGAAGGAATACCCGTCCAAGTGCCATGTCTGAATAGTCTTCTCCCTGTTCTCAAAGATTATCTCCACAAAGTTACGGAAGGTCGCGTTGAGGACGTTTGGAGCCACCACAACCTTGGCACCTTCTTCAGGCTCGTCTTTCATGATATCATACTTGAACGGTACCTTATCCTGGGCTTCGAAGTACTCTGCCAGCTTAAGTGGGGTGGTAATGGAATCTTGGTGGGAGACACCGTTGACAACGAAACGAAGCTTTCCGTCCACTTGGACCCTCGAGTTAACGAGCTTGATGGTGCGAGTGATATTGATCTGCCCGTAGTGGTAGGAGCCTTGAGGGTTGGGTCGTGCAGCGCTGGCAGTAAGGTTCCATCGAAATGAGCGGAATTGGTTGATGGACCAAGCAATTCCAATGGAGGTCTCCGGTGGGGGTGATGGGAGCTCAAGAGCGGCTGGCCCCTTGCCGTTGGCATAGCGGATGACGCCAACTGCAGTGAGCGGCTTTTTTGTGAACCTGCTAGACGCCACCAGGTAGTAGTCCTTGGGGTCTTGGTCGGCAGTCACCAGCACCGACATGCACTGACCGACGTGCAAGTCAAGGGAATCGTACACGTTCTGGACAGTGTGGGAACCCTCCATCTCCACTAGCTTCAATGGGTGGCCTTGGATCCTTAAGTTGAGGGAGGTCTTCATCCCGACGTTGCATACCCTGTACCTGTAGGTTTTGCCTGCCTCCATTGTGAACAAGGGTGCCTCGGTGTCGCCAACCTTGCCAGACTTGCCGTTGATCTGGATTCCGTCTGGCCTGCCAAGGGAACGACCGCTGTCCAAGAGCTTCTTAAGAGATTTGTGGCCCTTGTTGTACCAATCTCCCATCAAGATGCTGAAATCGTCAGCTGGTTCGTCGAATGGGACAGGGATGAGATCTCGACTATAGATTTGTAGGCCACCAAAGCCTCCAGCAGCCCTGTGCAAGGCAGTGGTTGGGAAATAGAAGTAGCTTCCGATCTGGTCCTTGACTTGGAATCGATAGGTATAGTTGGTTCCAGGCTGGATGGGGCACATGGTTCCAATGGTACCATCTTGCCAAGAGTTCTTCCTCTGTTGGATGCCGTACCATGTGAGGAGGAAAGGCTCGTCAAGGTTGTTGAACACATTGACAACGATGTTGTTGTTAGAGGTGCAATTGATCTTAGGTCCGGGGAATTGGCCGTTGATGAGGATGCCTTGCTGGGGGACACCCAAGGGGGAGATTGTCCCGTAGGTGACGTTCCAATCGTAGAATAAGTAAGGGTCTTCAGCCCTTACCACCCCACCAGCCAATAGGCACAGCACAAAAATAGCTGCCACTTTATTAAACAACATAACGACGCTAGCCATATTGGCTGGTTTTGCAGGCTGTCACGTTTCTTGTTTTCTAGTATGTTTCGAGATCTTCTTCTTCTTGTTAATGGTTTTCGCTTTCAAGAAGAAGAACAAGGGAAATTTGCTTCTTCTTCAAGCGCCTTCGGTTATCCTTCACATCCACCATCTCCATTTTATAGGCATCTGCGCCCCGTGAATTACAACCTCTCAATACTCCCCGCAAACTTTTCTATGGCTTCCCCTCCTATCTTGCACCTTTCCTTTCGGCTTTCCTTTCATTTTTTCCGTGTCCCCAATTGGACTCTTCTAAAATTTCTCTCCTTGTCTGTGGTCTCAATTTTGCTTTCTTATTCCGGGTTAATTTATGCTCCTACTATTTATGGTGTGCAGTAAGGAAAGGAAAGCACTTTGACCGTTAGACCGGCTATGTGTGGTAATAAAGACAGGTACAGGATCCAACCTAATAATAGCAATGTTGCTTTCTTCAACTTTGAAGTTTCTTAAGGCTACGTCTTAATTATTAATAATGTACATATTATTATTATTATTATTATTATTATTATTAGTATTGTTAAATCTATTACTATGAGGAAATCACGACCCCACCAAGAGAAGAATTTATCAAGAGTATTTTACTCCCCTCCCCAATGTATATGTTTCGCTACATAAATAGATAAGGTGTTAGTTTTCTCAAAAGAAAAGAAGCTAGCTAGGTAGTATTACCCTAATCCCAACGCACCCAATCAACAAGAGTATCAATATCCTATCTATCGGAGTTGAACTCACAACCTCACCGCATTTAATTAAAGCTAAACAACATTGCTACCAACTATCCCGGTTAAAAGTGGGTGAGATGGTAGTAGTCCAGTCAACTACAAGCCTAGTACCATATATGGGGTTAAATATGTATATAAAGTTGAACCAAGCATTCAAAATCTCAAACTTGATATGGAGAAAGCAATTTTGTTTGAGAACTAATGTTGCGAAGATCAATTTTTCTTTTTCAGGCAAAATAAGAACATCGCTATGTAGATTAAGAAATTACTTACAATACATTAGAGTTCGGCTAGAGTTGTATCATTCAGATTGCAGAACGAGAAAATAAAGAAAAACAAATTCTAAAATACATGAACATAATTTTATTCATCAGTCATGAACCACGATTTCTGGCAACCAGTACTAAGCAAACACTTCCATGACCAAGTCTAGGCATAATGGATTCGAAAACGAAAAAAGTCTAGTCATAACATCAGCAACCATCTTACCCGTAAAATCAGAGCAACAAAACACATTTTAGCAACCGGTTCAACCTCAAGGCAGAGAGACACAAACCCGCCTGAAAGTGCAAAGATCAAAGTTGCCAGAGCAGATGTCGCGTTGTACTGAATTTATTTATTTACTTCCTTAGTATACTGCGTTTTTTCAGTTTGTTTTGGTATAGCTACTTGGCCTTATGAGAAGCTTTTCCCTCTTAGTGAGGAGTTTTCTTCCTTAAGTTGTCTTGTATATTTCTTCCCTTTCGAAAATTACATACTATCTTGCCCAAAATAACAAGAAACAAAATTGTAGCAATACTAGTATAGGACAGATTAGCAAGGAGAAAATAAAGAAGAGATGAGACTCTCATCAAGAGAGAAGAGAACTAATCCATTCCACATACTTTTTCTGTCTGAGCAAGAGGGCCTAAGCCCTAAACTTCCAAATCAAGTAGGCAAAGTTACTAAAATGACAAAGCCATTAACAGTTTATTTTTCCACAGTAGAGACAGATGCCACCCTAGCGTACTGACAATTACAGCATGGCAATATTATTTCTCCGTTATTCCCTGTTCGAAACCAACCTTGAAATGCAACTCCCTTATTGTTTTCTCCTTAATCAAACTGAAATGCAAAAAGGAAAAAGAAAAGGAAAAGAAAATGGCAAACACAACGAGATCATAACTGCAAATCCCTCGGCTCAAGCAGGTGTATATGTGAATCGGAAAGGCTTGATTGTATGCAACTTATCACACCAAACGCACAGGCCATTGCAGTCATCTCATCTCTGAGGAGGGTCCACTGTCCTAACATTTGCCCCAGTCAGTCCTTCAATTCGATCTTTAGTGACCTCCACAAAGTGACCCACCATTTCATGAAACTGCTTCAACCCTGAAAGCGGGAGAATGATGGACGAGCGATCAGAACCCGCCACCTGCAGAATTTTAAGACCATTAAAAGATAATACAAACATAAATGTGAAGAATCTCCAAATAATACATGCTCATCAGAACATGTCTTACCTCAGAAATCCTCAAGAAATGGCCCCTGTTGTTGCTCCCAAGATCAAAGAAGAATCTCTTTTGGTCAACCCTAATCACCTTCGAGACTGCCAAGTTACCAATTTCATCTGGCGGAACCACATCAGCTGACCTCTCCACATTCAAATCACCAGCAGTGGCAGCTTGGGAACTGAGCCCTGATATAAAGCCAGCCCCCACATCATCTGATAATCCAACAAGACGCTCTGAGGAATCCGAATTTTGCTGTTTTGAACATGCAGAGTCCAGAAGGAGACAACCAAGAGACAAAATGTATTAGTGAGCCACCTCTTAAATAAGAGGCAAACATACAACCCAACATCGCAGGGGTCTGTGTGTGAGTGTTTGTGTGTGCACCAATTAGAGCATGGAAGGAATAGACACCTGATTGGGCAGTATAAAAAGCCTTGATGCTTCGTTTATCTCGGCTAAAATGTTCCGGAATGCTGCCCAGCCTTCATCCCGGGTACTTCCTGCCGGAACAATGATAGTGCTGCGGTTTCTGCTAACAGAAGCTTCAGATATCTGGCATACATGACTCCATAAGAACAGTGAAATTCAGACTAAAGAAGTTCTTTGGAAACATTTCAAGGAGAAATAAATAGGTGAGATCCGTTACAATGCCTTACGTGAATTTGGACACCAGAGCAACACATTCATCCCAAGAGAAAATAAAATGCAGGTGGGGGAAAGCAACAGATTACCCCTTCAAGACTAGAAGCCTCAACTGCTACACTTTTCAAATAATTTCCACACCAATTTAGGCCAACATCCTGAAGTTTTAAACTGAGTAACAGCTACAATAAAGCTTCCTTCTTTTCTTTTGAATTTCGAAAGTGATACACGAAATTTTTAATAGATGGAAGTATTCACCAGGAATACATAGACAAATTATATTTCCTCTGACAGAAATCCCACATTTGGTTATCGAACAATAAACACAAAGACCAAACAAAAAAGGAAACAAGCAATAACTTCAAACTACAAAAATAATCAAAGCCTAAGATTATTGAGCGGGATGGCACAGAAGCCATACGATAAAGATGATCATGCTGGGACGAAAAATTCACATCAAGAGGATCCTTAGCAATAGAATGGAATATTACCTATCCAAATGCTGTAGCAGTCAGCAAGTCTGCGCTAAATTTATGAAGTACTTAAGAAAACAAAGAGGGTATCCTGCTTTTCCTCTTATTGTCAATTCTGGGTGGTGGCATACTTAGCTTGGGCTGCACGATTGTAAGACATGTATGATCCTTACAAGAATCTGGCTGAAGATCATGATCCAAGTCGAGTGAAAATCCTTTTCTCTGGAACTTGGCGCTGTCAATGGTGATTTGAGTACCAACTGAAAGGGGAGAATGGGGCATGAACGTTGAAAGAGCATCAAACTTGGAGAGTGTTGGTCTATTATAGAGAAGAGTTGCAGTTCAAAACTATAGAGAAGAGTTGGACAGGGAGAGTTCGTGAGAATGATTAGAGGGCTAAAGTAGGACCTACAGCGGCTGCTGGAGCGTAGAGGATCTGTGAAGTCGGAGGAAAGGAGTTTGGAAGGACATACGTGCATGACCAAAAGACGTCAGAAGTGGCGAGTATGCAATGGTTGAAGAAAAGTCAGTGAGGGCATACCACAGTGTCTCTCAGTCTCTCAGATAGTTGAAAGAGTGGACTACTAGTACGTTTTTCCCAGGAGGTGTAATACCTATGTAGCACGAAGGTTTGGTTTGGTTTGAGGGGTACTCTTCCAGAAAAATCTCGAGTTGGAAAATTCAAGATTTAAAGTCTAGATGATTCAGCGCTAGATTATATAAATAGCTCATATACCAGCCAAAATTTGGCTTTGAGTATAAAAAAGGTAATTATTCAACTACTACTCAATTGGCATATTTGATGAGACAATTTAGAACCGGTCATTCTATGACCCACAGAAATTTTCAGGTCTAAATGGAGCTAAGCAAACTAGTAGCTCCAAAGAAACATTGAACTTCTAATAATGCTGCTTGACCTGGTGATTAATCCGTCAAATTTGGCGGATCAACCGGTTCAATGAATTTTTAAGTTTAAAGACTTATCAGATGAATCAATTTATAGCTCTTGTATTTCTATTTTACTGCAATAGATCTCAAGGGGACAGAAATACTTATCCAGCTTCCAATTTCACATGTTTTCTTTGCATAAAGAGAACTCTAATGCGTGTGTTGTCCATGCTCTTCTTCATATGAACAAAGGAAATAAAGGGGGTACGTCTCTCCATAAGGGAAACTCCTAAACTTTAAGAAGGCCTGATTCCTCCTCGAATAATGCAAGATTAAAAAATAAAACATACTAGCTAGGCGAGCCTTCCTCAAAAAGTCTCTTCATCTTTTTCCCAAAATTAAGTTCATTTTGCGCCTGGGTAGAGGAAGGGGTGTTCAGAGACTCAAAGTGTCCTAAACCTGCAGAAAATATCACCAACCATGTACCCTATGGGGCATAGGGTTTTAATATTAAATAGTTAGCCCCGAACAAATTTCCAAGAGAGTGGTCATCTAAGTAGCCTAGTAGAAGACTATCTCTGAATTCATGTCCTTTTAAGGGAATGTTGTTGGGCTACTTGAGAACTAACTGTAATATGATCATTACCTAAAAAAACCTCCTCTAATTTTAAAACATTGATTCCTAATGGGGATTCATCAACTCGATCTTCTTCTATAATCTATTCAATTTGGAACGACATGTAAAAGTGTGGTATGAATATAGGGTTGTACATTTGTTCTTTAACTTTTTGTTTCGCAATAGTGCAACTCGAGTTCTATGACTTCTATCTCTAAATTTTAGACCACATACATAGTGAGTGTTAGTTTTTTCCCTAATTTAAGCAACTTATAAAGATTATGGGCTTAATTCCCAATGAAAAATATCCATATAACTCTTCAACAGTTCAATTAGCTTTACCGTGTCACGCTAAATAGACAAGGAATGGAGGTTATTATGAGCAATGCGGATTTAGAACAAAAAATAATTCAATGATTTCATCTAAGCGTTTCAAAAGCTACTGCAAATCCTACAGCAACCACACCAGACTGGACCCATGACCCAATGAAACTTGACCAAGTTCCAACCTTATAGTCCCAAGTGAGGAGCGAATTATGACAGAAGCACAATTAAGTAACCATTCAAGGAAAAAAAAATCATCCAATACAAAAGACAAATAGTACAGATGGATTTAAAGGGGATAAGTATGCAGAAAAAGTGACCTTAAGAAATCGACCCCTTCTGTTTTCACCCACGTCAAAGTAAAACACCTGCAATTTGCAAACAAACGCTATGGAATTATTACAACAACAAGGGAGGAAAGGAAAAGGGGGAAGAAAGCTACTTATGTCTTTTATTGGATTAAAAATAGGAAGCTTGCCTTGGTGTCGAGTTGGAGTTCCTTGCTAAAGAGATCGTCGTCAACGTCGTCCTGTTGTTGATCATGGGAATTGAGGTAGTAATTGAAAAGATCCAAGAACCAGGAGATACCGTTGGAGGGGACTATGATGGTGGACCTAGTAGCGGACGTCTTCTCAGAGATCTTGAGGTACCTTCCCCTGGGATTCTCCTTCAGATCGAAGTAGAAGAGCTTGTGCTCCACTTGAAGTGTCTTACACAACAACTCGACGTCATTCCCTCCGCCGCCGCCGCCCGAATTGCCCTCCATAGCCCCGACTCGACTACTGCTGAGCAATCTCTTTTCCAAAAGAAACGAACCTAGACGGAGAGATTGTTGTGTTGTGCTAACTACTACGGAGTACTACATAGAGATACAGCGCATATCAATATGGTCAATACTCGCTCAAAAGCCAGATCTGTTGGACGCCGTTTGGCGTTGACGTTGGTAGTGTTGGAGAGAGAGAGAAGAGAGAGAAGCAGTAGTTCTTGTGTTGGTTGCGTTGCTTGCTTTCTTTCTTGTACTGCTGCTGCTACTACTACTACTACTACTTAGGGCTTCAGCAAAATTAGGGTTTGGTTGTTGGCCCCATAATATTCGTAGGAGGAATTATAATTTTGACCGAATCTCAAACCCCAATTCTACGCTTATTTCCTTTTCCTTTCCTCTCCTTGCCTTTCTAATAACGCCACCAGATTTTTTGTGTTTGTGAAATTTCTGTATTACTCCTATGTGGTAGGGCTTGGGGCTTGTGAACCGGGTGGGCCAACATTTTTTAACTTTTTGATCCGCTTCCCGCGTCATGTTTCATCCCGTTTTAGTTTGCGATTCTTCTAACGACACTGAGATTTGCACCGGATTGAGATTCATGCAAAGGTCGATTGATAGTAAATCAATTCTTTCGGCAATGGAATTTTCTGTGATTTTTTTTTTTGCAACATGTCAAGATTCATTAATATGAACGCTGTTCATTTGGTGCCGCAACTACAAATTGGAAGTTCATTTGGTGTCCTAGAAAGGCTAATGGGGCTGCACACTGGTCATCAACTAATTGTTTGGCTAGGAGACTTTTGTTTCAGACGGGTTGTATTCCGTCCGGTTTTGATGTTTTTCTCGATAGGGACTTTCTTCCTTAGCTTGTATCCGTTCTTTCTTCTATTGGTAATATATGATCCTTTTCCAAAAAAAAATGTTGTCCGGCACTTACAAGAAGTCTGGAGGCAAAAGATCTCGTCACAAAGACAGAAATGAACCAAAACTAGTAAAATCTCGACAAGAGCACGACAAATGAGGCCCCACTGGCCACCAGCTTCCTAACACTTTCTGCCGAGGCAGATCAACACTAGGTGCCGGCATGAATCATGTCCAAATCTAGTAGTAGAGAACCCTGAGGAATACCCAACTCAAATCCTAAACAAAAACGTACTGGTAGAAACAACACCCCCAACCACCCACAAAAAGGGGCAATACAATCCCACAAAGGGGCAAAATCCCACACAGGGGCATAACAAAATAGAAATTAACAGAAAATGAACAATAAACAACTAAAATAAAGAACCTCGGTAAGAGGTGTCGCCGGAAGCCAAGCTGCGCCGGATCTAGAGACTTATTCGCCGGAGTCAAAGTCCAGCCACCCTAAATCACCACTGCATCGAAACAGACTCATCCTTGTGGAAAAGAGGAGGGGCGGACAGAGGCCGGAAGAGTGGA
>JAXBDA010009872.1:0-11629 GCA_036023075.1 Gaultheria prostrata
GGACTTAGGATCACTGGATTTGATTTATTCCTAAGCTAAGGAAATCTGAAATATTAAGATTGGAATGTGATTAAATTTGGGAAGGCTTTTCTGTGAATTCCCGGTAGTGGAATTATGAAACCAGAGTTTGGCCGGCCGGTAGGTCCTGAAAGTATGGTCCGCGGATCCAAAGCTCTTGGTTTATGGTGTACTCTGGCCGGCCGGTAGGTCCTGAAAGATGGTCAGCGGATCCAGAGAGGGAGATGATAAATTTGTGAAAATGTGAAACCCGAGTCCGGCCAGCCGGTAGGTCCTGAAAGAATGGTCAGCGGATCCAGTACTCGTGGATAGAAAATTTGTTAATATGATTGGAATGAATTACAAGGGAAAATTAAATTGTTATCTCAAGTTGAAAGCTAGTTATTGAATTTGACTGTTCTTTATTTCAATTGCATGATATATCCCGTTGTCGGTAAGTTATGGGTTCGGGTAGGGTTTAGCTATTGAGTGATTATTCGCTCATGGTGCTATTGTGGCCCTGGCATATTACGCCAGGTAACGAAGGCACATAAGAGGAATCGTACTACCAGATGGAAGAGTTTGCAGCTGCTCATATGCACGAGAAGAACTGGAATCATGATCTGAACTTGAACCTCTAGGGATCCATCACCTCCTTTATTTTGTGGGACAAATGTAATTTTATTTTCCCAACGAATCTACTATGTTTATTTGTGTTTGAACCAGCCTATTTATGTTTGTAATCGAATTAAGAAACTTATGTTATTTCCGTTGTTTAATAAATGAGACCTTTTTGAATAAATCTTTTATAGTAATTTAAATAATGCTTCTGACAATTGGGGCGTTACAAACTATGTAAATCTTGCTATCATATCTTTTACTGTTCTTATTCCTATATTGTGTGCGTATGATTAATTTAGTGCTAACAAACATAAATATTGTACGTGTCGCGAATTGTAGGTTTGTTGTTGGTCTTAGGAAGGAAGAGAAAATAAAAACAAAAATTGTCATCGATCTGATATTGCACGGACAATGAAGATTAACAAAGATATACAAACAATTACAAGGACACAACATGTACCTGGTTCGAAAGACAAGAACAGGTGTCAACATTTAAGATTAATTACTACGCTCCACGATCGCCCTCTCAATTGTGCCTCTTTGTTCTTCAAATTTTATTTTTTTTTCTGTTAGTAACTTCATTAAAATTCAACTCCACAAAGAACGAACGTCGAGACGAAGGTGTCCGAGACTCCGAATGGAGATAGCCACTGTAGATCTGCACTATTAAATTAATTTTTCCAACAATATCGACTACGGCTCCGTTTGTTTTAGGTGGAAAATATTTTTTGGAAAACCTTTTCCATGGAAAACTTTTTCTAGAAAATAAAATGTTTTCTAGTGTTTGGTTGTGATATGAAAACGTTTTCTGGAAAACAACAGACTCTTCAAAAGTTAATAAGACATAAAAGATCAAAAAGTTAATAAAATCGGAACGACAGCTGGCAAGGCAACAACAACAGACTCTTCAAAAGTCCATTATGAGGTATTATACCTAGCCCACCCCAAAATTTGGGTTGCAACAGCCTCAACAAAGGGATAGTCTTTTTTCGTCCATCTACAGTAACTCTCAATTCTTGAAGAGGTATGGTGAGGCACTATTCACAAATTACGGATTTTTTTTTATCTTTTTATTTGACTTTTTATCTCTCTCCTCTCTCTTCAGTCTTCCCTCTCTTTCTCTCCCCTCCTCCAAAGGATGATAGTAGGAATATTTAGTAATAGGTATATTAGAGAGTGTTATAGGAGTTTGGAAAGAAAAGCCCGGCTAAGATACTGAGTAGCAATTTTTGCTACACGCTGCTGGGCTTGCCGCCTATGCATCAGTTGCTCAATGGCCACACTTTAGTGCTAAAATGAATTACTCCATCTAACTACTTTAACTTAGGGATGGACATCGTATCGTGTTTGTAATGTTTCATTTCATATTCGAGTCAGAATTCTCTTAGGGTGTGTGTGCCATCAGATTTGAGCCTAGATTTTATCAAAATCATTTCTCAATTGATAAAAGCTAGCAAGTGATTTTAGCTGAGATTTTATCAAAACCATTCCTCAAATAATAAAGGCTAATTAAGTTTCCTACTTGATAAAATGAGATTTTTCATTTAAGGTGAGTTTTAGGAAGGTATGATAAAATCTACTTTTGATAAAATCTTCTCTCAATGGCTTATTTACCAATTTGCCCTTCTTTTCTTTCATCACCTATGAACAAAAAATAAACGTTAAAAACTTACCCAACAGTACAAAGTTTTTTTACAAAATATTTACTTTGAACCTACTAATTTTTTTCCCTCATTCATCAACATCCACCGTAAATAGGCCAAGTTTTCCACTTGACACTAGATTTTATCAAGTGAGGAAGAAAGTTTGATAAAATCTCAAATTTTTGCACTAAAAATCTGAGATTTTATCAAACTTTCTTCCTCACTTGATCAAATTGCGATAAAATTAAGATTTTATCAAGTGGGAAATTGGGCCACACATGGAAGAGTCAAGAGTAAGGTTGGGGATGTGTGTATGTTTGTGTTTGGCGTAAGGTGGGGTTCCATACAAAAGTTAATGTGTTGGGGGTAAAACAGTAATTTCGCCTAACATTTGAGAATGACTTTAATAAAATCTCTTCCAAGCTTTTATTAATTGTGAGGGACTTTTTTGATAAAATTTCAGATTTTATGAGATAAAATCAAGTGGAAAACTTAGCCAAAATGTATTGGGTGGAGATTTTATCAAACAAGATTTTATCATTTGGAAAACCGTGATTTTATTACACATCCATAAAACTCACTAAAATGAAAAATTTCATTTTATCAATTGGCTAGGCTGAGTTTTCCGTTTGATAAAATATGAAAACCCATAAAATCAACTGGATAATTTTATGGGATTTCACATTTTAGCACGTTGATTTTATCAGTGCCCAGTTTGCCAATTGATTTTATGAGATAAAATCTGAGATTTTATCAAAAGCCATTCTCAAATGATAAAAGCTTTGAAGAGTTTTTCTTTTTTTTTGTGAAACCCATCCCCTTTTCTATCAAAAACAAGATTTTATTATTTAAGAAAACAATGTGATTTTATTACACTTCTATAAAACTCACCTAAAATAAAAATCTCATGTTATGTGTCGTGTCATATTCGTGTTCTGTTTAAAAAATAACTAACCCTAATCCATTAAATTTGTGTCACGTTTATATACTCTCGTGTCGTGTGAGAAATTCCTACCGTGTAACTGCAAGTCTACAACGACTTCTCATCTTCCTATCAACAAAACGAAACAGTCTCTCCCTCCCTCTCTCTCTCTGTCATCCATGGATACCCTTTCCTCCCAATTCTTCACCTCCACCACAAACCTCAACCTCCACCACTATCCATCCAAACCCACTCTCCCCTGTCTCAGGCCCTCCAAACCCTCTAGGGTTTCCCTCAACACTCCCCCACCAGACTTCGACTACAGAAAATCCACCATCCTATCCGGCTCTAGGGCCGCAATAGCCCAAGCCCACCCCGAACTGCTCGATTTGGCCGACAATGGAAGCCTGGTTCTGGTCCAGAAGAGCCAATTCGGTCCGGTGCCGGATTGGCGGGCCGAGTTTGTGGAGCCAGAGGCGATTTGGTTGATTGGGACGACCCATATCTCTCGCGAATCGGCCGTGGACGTTGAGCGCGTGGTGCGTGCTGTTAACCCAGATAATGTTGTTGTGGAGCTTTGTAGAAGCAGGCATGTCTGGTTTCGTTTACTTTGTTTTTGGTCAGTTTTATTGAATTGCTGCAATTTTTGGGCTATTTGACAGAGCAATATCATATTACCGATCACATTTGCTGAACATCACTTAAATACCATGCGTGTGTAATTTATTGGTAGAATGAGCCCCAACTGTTATGTTTCTTGTTAATGTTGGTCACCATATGACAGTGGCGGACGCATGATTTATTATACGAGGGACCGAATCACATGTATTCATAAATTAACAACAAAATATCATCATCATATACACCGATATAACAATTCTGAGGAACCTTCCTTTATAATTTGTACAAACAAAACCTAAAATATAGTACCAATAATGGGATAACTGGGAGGTGTGCGGGGACCTGGCTCCCGCATGCACCACCCTCTGTCTGCCCCGGACCATATCGCTCTTTGACATCATTCTTGATTGTCACATATTACTTGGTAGTCTAGGTGTCTTTACTTTACCCTTTTTTTTTTTTTTTTTTTTTCCAGAAGATTGGTGTTTAGAATTAATGGAATCTAAACACAAAATTTAGGGGATAATTGTGTAACAAAGAAAACACACACACACACACACACACACACACAAATCCACAACAGTATGTTTATGCTTTTGACCCAAAGTGCACCAAGTTTACAGTCAGTGGCAGAACTAGGATTTGGACACGGGGGTGGCGCCGTTCAATGGAGAGCTAGTTACATGTGCGAAAAAATATGAAGAAGAAAATTAAGTTTAAAGTCATATAATTATTAGGTTTTTGTCGTGGGCATTGTTTGTGAAAAAGAATTAAAGGCTTGCTCCAACTCTCTTATGGTATTTAAATGGAAGACACTAAGATATGAGTTTTTCTGATCCGAACCGACCATTATCTAAATTGCAATTTTTACATTATTTGTACAAAGTTGTATTAGGCTTTTTTTTCATACCCTTAAGAACTAGTCTAACCATGTTAGTCTATATAAAAATTATGTATTCCAAAGTGCGAGTGACACTTATCCCACCCTCTCTGTGGCACCACTCGAAATACTAGATGGTAGGTTGTTGATCTCCTTATATTCACCGTCTATTCATGCAAATTATAAGTGGATAATATTAATTATATTAGCAAAGAAAGAGGAGCGATTTCAAGTTCAGGAAAAAAAATATTAGTGGAAACGTTTTTTACCTCAGTAGTTTAGTTATCTATAATAGTTGTATTGATGTGCTTTGCAATAATGATTGTTGGTCTTGTGGTACACGATTGTGATTAGAAACCAATCGTCTCATTCTCAAATCCCAGCGGCAACAATAATTTTGATTGATGTACGTTTTGTGTACAGGTGTAAAAAGAGAGTTCAAGACTCAAACACACAATTGACATGCTTTCTTACAAATATTCGACATACATAATATGTACACATAAGTACGATAAATTTTGCTCTGCCAGTGTTTACAGTGGCTGCAGTTATTTTACTACACCGCTAGGAATAAGGCTTGGTGTATGGTACTATCAGCTCCACCCTGCAAAACATTAGCATCATAGGCAAAGTGGTTACTTCATTCTATGAGCTTATTTGCCTTGTTCTGTACCAATTGATGGTGTAAAGGGATGGTATATGTTAATCGAAGTATTAGAAGAGCAAAAAATCAGGGTAATGAACAAGGTTCTAAAACTCGCTAGGCGGTCCCAAGGCAGCCGGTGACCTTCTAGCTTCCAGCCCGAGTACTCGGCCTTCGAGGAATTGCTCGGGTTTTTATTTATTTATTTTTAGTACGTAGACATTGTAGAGACATGTAAACTAAATACTATCAAGTATCAAATAACTAATCAATCCAATTAATTAGTTTACTATAAAATTAGAGAACTCGACTGACTATAATTAGTTCACTATATATGAACTATAATTAATTAGTTTATGTGTACAAATAAACTATACTTTGTAAAAAAAAAGAGAAAAACATATAAACATTAACATATGTGGCCGCTGGCCTCATTAAAAAAAAAAAAACTACATAAGTGATAAGTCTTGAGACTCTTCACTGAGTCGATTGACTTGTATAGATGTATACACTGATACATCCAGATGTGTGTGTGTGTGTGTGCGTGAGAGAGAGAGAGAGAGAGAGAGAGAGAGAGAGAGAGAGAGAGAGAGAGAGAGACGCTGACGATCAGAGGTGACTGGTGGTCCACGATCGGACGATCAGAAGAGGCGATTGTGTTCGAAGATAAAGAAACGATTTAGGTTAGTATAAATCTAACCTCAAATTACACCAAGCCCCCTCAAATTGGTTAAATTTCTATTTTTACCCAACTTCTTTTCCGACTTTTTCCCGCCTGGCCCGACTTCTTCCCGACTAACCAAGTCACCGTCTAATCGTGACTCACTGCCTCGCCGACTTGTCGGTGACTAATTCCGACTAGTTTCCGAGTAGACCTTCCAACGACTTCTTCCACTGACCAAGCCATAGTCGCCTCGGTGAGGTACCTTCTAGCGACCTTAGTTGCACGAAGTGGGAGCGTGGGCGGGTGCGGGGGAGCAGGGGTATGTAGAAGCTCCCTAGGTTGGGAGCGGCGAGGGAATATTTAATAAATAAATATATATATGAATAAACTTATATATATTTATCTGTATTGTACATATGTTTTATAGTTAGAAAGGGACCGCGTATATAAGCGTTTTATATGTACAAACATGAGTGAGAAATGACATCCCAATAGATTCTTTTATGCCAAATATATAGATTAAACACGTAGAATATGAGACGAGAAAGCGAGAGTCCTAAATCTTTCTTACTTCTATTTTCTTTTTCTTCTTCCTTGCATATATTTGGAAAGAGAAGTGAGCATTTTGTCCTTAAGTTTGGTGTGGAAGCTCCCATCCTATTTAGGAGCGGGTTCCCGTCTAGATGGGAGCGAGCTCCCGTCTCGGGAGCGCGGAATTGAGCTCCCGTCTAGGAAGCGCACCCATTTTAGAAGGATCCTGCTACTAAGCCAGCGACTACTTGGCCGAGTTTTAGAACACTGGTAACGAAATTTTCAGATAAATACAAGAAGCAGTATGGCTCGAAAACTGTAACCAACTAATCTAATGACGACAAGTGACAACTTTTAATTGGGTCTTTTTTCTTTTAAATACTGGTGAAATTTCAATTTTGTGTGTGTAGTGGCTGGCAAAGCTATGTCTAAGCTTGACTTGGATACTAGAGGGATAAGTTAGTTGGCACAGAAGACCTAGTTGGCGGTAAAAGCAAAAGTGTGTTTGGCTTATTCTTGTGGCACCAGCTATCTATGTATTGGGTCATATGCAAGCAGGTTTGAAAAGGTTACGGACTCGCCAATAATTCACTGCCAAACTATCTTTGTAGTTGCTGATTAAGAAGTGTTTGCTGCTTGGGAGACACACTTAGTCGCATGGAGCGGGGGCGGGGGTATGTAGAAGTTCCCTAGGTTGGGAGTGGCGACGTATTATTTAATGAATGCATTGTACTTATGTTTTATAGTTGCAAAGGGACGCATATATAAACATTTTACATTTATCCCAATAGATTTTTTGTGCCAAATATATTGACTAAACACGTAGATAAGTAGTAAAATACAAGACGAGAAAGAGAGTTTAAATCTCTCTTCTTTTTACGTTTTCTTCCTCCTTGCATATATTTAGAAAGTGAAGTGAGAATTTTGATTAGTGTGGAAGCTCCCATCCTATTTAGGAAGGGGTTCCCGTCTAGGGAGCGCACCCATTTTAGAAGGATCCTGCAACTAAGGAGACACATTGCCACTGCTCGGCGCTAAAACCGGCTAGGACCTCCAGAATATTCCAGCAGGTCCTGTGTTAATCATCTTGGATGTTGCAAAACTTCTATAGTTGTATTTGAGTCCAGAATATTCCAGCAGGTCCCGTGTTAATCATCTTGGATATTGCAAAACTTCTATAGTTGTATTTGAGCCGAGAATATTTAAGGCTTGGAATATGATCTGATTATGCATATCCAAGTTAATTTCTGTGGAAGATTGGCTTTGATTTAGCAGATCTTTTTAGATTTGATTTGATAGGATTGACCAAATACGTGTACAAATAGTGATGGGCAGGCATTTACCAAGGAGGTTGAATTTGGGACCTATCAAACCTTGAGATTCTCTTTTCTTTCATGTAAATTCTGTGTTCCCTTCCCACACTTTTGCTTCACAAAAAATAATGTTGGTGTGGAATTGATAACTCTCAACTCAAGTGCACCAGCAAGGTTTGATCAGTACTGGCTAAGTTGCATTATTAAGGTTTCTTTTTCCGCGTTTGTAAGAGTTTCTATGTGCAATCGAGCAAGGTTGCTCATGTCTTTCATGCTTCCCTCTGTCTTTTTTTTATTATTCTGGTGTTCCAGCTGTGGACAAAGACAAACGACACGACACCAATCCTGCTCTCGAACTTGTAACCTGTGGAAGTGGCCAACATCTTGTTCTCCTAAATGAAGAAATTAGTTGATAGAAATTGTGATGATAGGTTCTGCCTGAGTACATCTGGTAGAAAAGTTTCAGTAAGAGGACTCGTGTATTTTGAAATTTTTTGTTATGAAAGCATACAATCCATGGTTTAACTTCAATTGCTGCAGATGACATCTCCAGAGCTGGAATTATGTACATGTCCAATGATGGTGATCTTGGCCAGGAAATGAGGTCGAATATGTTCTCTTTGAGTGGCACAGGATTTTTTGGGGCGGTTGGTCGTAGCTTAAACCTAGGTATATTAATTAGTCTTAGAACTTTTGCCGTGCTCCGTTGAAGCACAGATTGTAATTGGTTTTCAAATTGACAGGGGGTCAAACGGCTCTGGCATTACGTTTACTGTTAGCAGTTTTCTCCTCAAAAATCTCTTCGGACATGAACCGGCCGTTTGGGGATGAGGTACTTGACTTCTGAGAAAAACAATCTTTCAGATGTAGTGATGAGCTGACATTATGTGTTTCCCTCACTATTCAGTTTCGTGCTGCTCGAAAAGCATCTGAAGAAATTGGAGCACAAGTAGTTTTGGGGGATCGGCCTATAGAAATAACTGTATGTACACCTTTAGCACATGAAAAGTTATATGGCAATGTCAACTGCTTGAATTGGATTAGAGGGGCCATAAAACCCTTGTTTCATTCATTCTGCTGTTACTTTGGTATATATTACACTTACAAAAGATGGTTTACTAATGTCTTAAAATGTTTTTGCAGCTTGAAAGAGCTTGGAATTCTCTTAAATGGAACGAGAAACTAAACCTAGTCCTCTCTGTTCTTCGTGGAATAACATCATCAGCTGATATGTCCGGGAACAGTTTGAAGGTTTTTCTTTCGATTTCTTTTTTCATAGTCTAGACTTCTGGGAAACTTTCTTCCTTCTCAAACTTGTTATGCACAGCTTCATATCTGCTGACTTGTATCTAACAAAGTGATAAAGTTCTTGAATCTCTATCTTTGTTTGTTGCAGGAATCAAGCACAGATGATAGCTCTTTGCAGCTGTACGAGCAGCTAAGTTCTTCATACCCATCACTCCTACGGCCTCTTATACATGAGCGCGACACAGTAAGCTTATTTTCGTTCCATATTTATCATTTCAAACCTAATCAATAAAGATAACCTAAATGATGAGAAAGAATGGTAAACAAAAACTTTGACTACTTGATTAAATTCTTTTTATTTCACAAATTAGCGTGACTAATAGGTGCTTATCACCTTTGTCATATAAAGTTATGAATTTTGTCTCTTGATATATTAGCAGTAGCAGATGTAATCGGTTAACTAACGTTTTTTTCCCCATTTTAATTCTCATGACATATAATTGGATACCTTTTATAGGATTGTGCTCCTCTTACTCTTTTTTTCCCCCATTTCCAGTATCTTGCATGGTCTTTGAAGAGGAGCAAAGCGGTGAGAAATGGTAAGAGAGTTGTGGGGGTCATCGGAAAGGGCCACCTTAACGGAGTGATATATGCCCTAATATCAGACCAGGGGAACTTGCGGTTCCGAGACCTTGCCGGAAAGAAGCCATCCGGTGATAGCTCTTATTCTTGGGTTGAGACTCTTGTAAAGAACTTGGTTAGAGACACTGTAATTGGCATCCTTTTGTGGACATTATTTGAACAGTTGAAGACAGTTTTTTAGAATTTTTATGTGAATAGTACGGTATAGACATCTTCATGTCCAATTACTGTCCCGTAGGATTACCTTTCCTTCTATGTCAATACATGCAATAGTTATTTCCGAAGTACCCAAAAAAAAAAATACATGCAATAGTCGAAGAATAGGAATACGAAGAATACGTGCAAACACTTTTGGACGAAATGGGGTGATTTTGGATCGAGCACTTACAGCTATCCGAAGGCCTCGATTCCCGCATGGACCCACTCAGATTTTGATTCTGAGCACGATGAATGGCTCGGATTGGCCGTTTGGGACCCACACCGTGGTCGCCGGCGCCGTCGGTACGTGGTCTGTCCCATTTGGTCGGTACATATAGCATTATTCCATTCTGTAAGTCTTTTTATTAACCAGAATGAGAAAAGTGAAAAATGAGGAGTCAAAAAGCTCCTCCCACCCTCTTTTTTCATTCTGCTCTCTAATGTTCAATTCTGAAAACGCATTCTCGGAGAATGACTTTTGAGTGTTCTCCCCCAAACACCCAGAAGATGATGAGTAGAATGGGAAAATGCAAAAAATGGGCTCCCAAACACCCTTTTACAATTTTTGTGATCAGTGAAGTTTCACTAGTTTTTTAAACTGTGGAGGGTACTTTGGCAATCTTGACAAGCACTTATCCTTATCCTCTAAAGCAAAAAACGCGTGTTCTTTTCACTAGTGAAGTTTCACTAGTTTTTTGAACTGTGGAGGGTACTGTGGTAATGTTGACACGCGCATGTCCTTTCTAAAGCAAAAAACGCGTGTCCTTACGTTCAAAAAAAAACAAACTTTGTTGTATTTTTGGCTAAACTGCCCCATTAACATACACCACAATGTACGAAGGTTATAAATAATAGAGAAAAAGTCAAAATGGCACCTGAACTTTACACTCAATGTCACACACATCCCTAAACTTTTTTCGCGTCAATTAAACACCTGAACTTTGAAAAGGCACCTGCCATTATATTCCGTCCATTTTGGGACGGAAATTGCTTGGATTTTTTGTTTGAGATTAAATTTCGATAATCCGGACCGTTAGATGTGTTTAAAACATGTTTTTAAGGTTCAACGCGAGGATTTGTCAAAAACAAATACCCGAACGGGCTTGATCCGAGCATTTTTCGATGAAATCAGATCAAGCTCTTCCGGGTAATTTTTTTTAACAAATCCTCGCGTTGAACCTTAAAAACATGTTTTAAACACATCTAACGGTTCGGATCATCGAACGAAAAATTGCTGATGTGGCACGTTTCTCTTCTATACTACGGTGCGAGATTTTTTGTTCGAGATCAAATTTCGATGATCCGAAATGATCCGAACCATTAGATGTGTTTAAAACATGTTTCTAAGGTCTAACGCGAGGATTTGTCAAAAACAAAATACCCGGAAGGGCTTAATCCGAGCATTGTTCGATAAAATTCGGATTATCGAAATTTGATCTCGAACAAAAAATCCCAGCAATTTTCGTCCCAATATGGACGGAATATAACGGCAGGTGCCTTAAAAGGGGCCTTTCAAAGTTCAGGTATCTAATTGACGCGAAAAAAAGTTTAGGTGTGTGTGTGACATTGAGTGTAAAGTTCAGGTGTCATTTTGATTTTTTCTCTAAACAATAAGCTCGCTTAGAATGACAAATGTCCTCAATGACAGAAGTATCCTGAATGTAGAGTCATCGGGCGAGGGGGGGGGGGGGGGAGGGGGGTGGGGG
>JAXBDA010009873.1:0-11628 GCA_036023075.1 Gaultheria prostrata
GTGATGGTTGTGGCTGTGCTGCATTGGCAGCAGTTCCGGTGGTTTCTAAATCATATGAAAACCTGTTCAAGAATTTCGATACACCATTGAGGGCCTAAAGATGAGCTAGAAAAATGGTAAGTAGAAAAAAAAAAAAAAAAAAGGTACGGAAGACCTGGCTTCCCAACTTTTTTGAATATCATGAGCGGTCGTTAACTTTAGGGCCCCGAAAATAGTTGACCCGGACATCCGGTTTACAAAAAAAAAAAGCCGCTGCGGACATCCGGTTTACAAAAAAAAAAAGCCGCTAACTGCTATTTTTGTCCCTTAATACGAAGTACGGCTATTCTGAAGGAGGCAGAATTCTTGTGGACCTTTTAATTACACCCTGAATTAAGAAGGGTAATCTAAAACTATTCTATTCAAGTTTATATTGACACAATTTTTGGATGATCCCTTCACATAATCATAGGAAATCCCTCCACAATTAGGTAGCAAGTCATATGTAAATAAGAGTCCAATTGTTTTTAGATCACATCAAATGGGTTGGCCTAAACTTCAACTATGATCACTACCTATATAAAACCAAACAGAAATCCGAGATGTTGATCACCAACAAATCAGCTATCCCACCTAGCTGTGAAATATTGTCAAGAGAGGCCAGGCCACCAAAAAATGAAGTTGCCATTCATTGTTTTCGGTTTTGCTTCTATTGTCTTTTTCCAGGTTGGTATCGATGTTGTTCAAGCAAGCAATCGCATTTCGTTCCGCGTAAGCCCTCAATCACTTGACCGGCATCAATATATAACTGTAACAGGTGACGGAATCGAAACCCGTTTTTCCCTCTGCCCAAAACTTTTGGAATTGTACTAAACGAGAAGAATTTGCATACGGGTAGGAACACATGGTGCCCGGCAAATCTGGGTCATCCAAAACATATTTGGACGGCTCGGATGGGATGTCAGACACCACGTGTCCCTACCCTCTCCATATGCAAAATTTTGAACTGATGCACATTAGGAAAAGATAGTACACAAATAAAGATTACAGGTTTGCAGCAGTGTAAATAATGGTGATTTTTTGTTGTGGTACAATAGGATGCAACAATAACTGCGACAGAGCTTGTTGCTACTGTGATATCAAACAGCAGCCACCAATTTGTGTTCAGTGCTGCGAAGAGAGACATTGACACGCGAAGGTACGTACTTTTTCCCGAATTGGACGGACTAATAGTGAGGGGATATATAGTCGAAAACACGACGAGTGATGTCTTGTATAAACCATATTTTGAGGGATAGATTGTCCCACGGATTTATAACCCAGGGTTATAAAATACAATTAACATTATCTATTACCATGGTACATCTGTCTACTAAGGCCCCAAGATCAAGGGTACCTCAAACTAGATCGAACAAGGCTTCACAAACCCAACATAAATGACTTCGCTAGATTTATGAACTATGTGATACAAGATGGACGTATTGAACTTTAAACAGAACAAGGGAGAATAAAAGGCATTATGCATGTATGCATTTTTTGGGTATTTGAAGGTGCCAATGTGTGTAGTTTTTTTTGCAGGGAAAATCGGTGGGGTTATGCAACTATTTGAGGTCTCAAAGACAAAAACCCAGTTCCGGTTAGAAGGACTAGTTGAGGTCTCAAAGAAAAAATCCAGTTCCGGTTAGAAGGAAATTTAGCATAATGCAAATTCTGAGAGTTTTATCGAGGGTCGCTAAGCAGGTTCAATCAAGCCCGCCCTTTTAATTTGGAAAAGAAAAACAAATTCTGATAGTTTGAAATTGAAAGAGTACAGATTTCTACAGAATTCCCCTATTCTGGAATTGGATTAGTCGATCCCCTTTATATTTACTGTTAAGCAACATTGGTTCTTACTTCTTAGCTTGACTAGTTGAGTATTTCTATTCTTGTATGTGGAAGGTATGCCTTCCTTATTCATGTACTTTATCCTCTTCTGTTAATAAACTCTTATTTACCACAATGAAAGTATGATGATGGCATGAATTGAACTTTTTTTTTTTTTTTTTTTCCAATTTTGAGTTCTTCCAAAATCCAAATACTAAACAATTGAGCCAGATTTTTTTCGTCCTTATTCATATTTTTTCCGCATTTATTAGTTTTGCATCATTTTTTTGGGATTATTGATTCATCTCAACGACAAGAATCTAAAAAGTAAATAAGTATTAACCAATTTTTTTTTTTTGTGAATAAAGAGAAATAATCCAATGGAAGGTGGGCGTATTTTAGACAGTCACAGTTGATCTTGTAGTGCTAAGATTACTCTTTCGTAGATTTATAACTGCACGAGTCTTTTGCGTTAGCCTGCACCAGGGCCGGCCCTAAGGTTTGGGTTGCCCAAGCCCGGCCCCTAGCATGGTTGCCCACTTGCGACCGTTCTAACATGTTGGAGGCCTAAAGCAAATTTAAAAATTCGGGGCCTTTTGTTTTCTAATAAAATTCAATAAATGTGGGCAAATATAAGGTAAAAAGATTAAGCATGGTACTTTATCTTCGCAATTTAACAAATTAAACTTCTAAAGTTTTTTTATACCATTAGAAAAAAATGAATCAAATATAAAGAAGTACCGCTCATACGCAGCGTTATCCTCAAGTAATCAAGTTATTAACTTTAATTGTAAGAATACTATTTTAACAATAAAATAATTTATTATTTTAAACGTTTTATTTTTATCAAAGTTTTTCGTGAGTGATAAGTAATTGTTTTGATTTATTTATAGTCAAAAGTGTTTTATTTGTCAATTTGATAATAAAAGTTAAAAGGAAAGTTATAATAAAATTAGAAAATAAAAGAAAAAACTTTTCAAAATATCTATGATGCAAAATTATTGAACCTTGATCTTTAGTAACACCTATTATACTAAAATATACCTAATTGTAATACAAGAGGATAATAGTTATAGGGACATGATTTTCCCTAATTTATAAGTTATATACTCCATTTTCTACAATTATAATGGAGAAAAAGGGAAAAAAAACTATTTTGGCCCAAAAGCCTTTTGGAAGGCTTGAACCTGAGGTGTATTGCATAGAGAGGGGTGCCTCAAGCCACTAAACCAAGTGCACCACTTGTTCAAATATTCGCACTAACTTATAGCTAATATATACAGTTGATTTTTTATTTTTTTTGGGTTGTCCTAGCCCGAGGGCTTGTTGGGCTCACCCCTGGGCCGGCCCTGGCCTGCACGATAGATGTGTCGTGAAAGCCGCCTTGTGCATGTCTAAATCAATTTGTACCGAAAGAAACTCTAGAAAATGACCGAAATGTTCGGTATTGCCCATACCAGCTGGTATCCAAGCGGTACGGATCACCTAGTTGTATGGACATTTTAGCTCCAGTAAGGGATTGATAACTTTTAATGAAACCCTACGGAAGATGAAAAAGAAAAAGAAAAATATCTATGACGGTTAGGGTAAGTGAATCCCATAAGGAAAAGTACACATTTTGATTTTGTGAACAAATTTGACTCTTTTAATTTCTAACAAATATACTGACCTTCCTCAAGTTCTAAAAATTACAGTCACCTCCGTTGCTTTACAAACAAATATATAATTACACCTTTACCATTAAAATTTGGCTAACGATATTAAATTTGAGAACCAAAAGACCCTTACACTCTCCTCACAAATAGTTTAAAGTGCAATTAACGTTAACTACTTTAAATTAACACATATTTTTATAGGATTAACATATGAAAAGTACAAAAAAATAAATTTATTTTTTTAATGCAAAATAAAATAACAAAGTAGAAAATTTTAAACTTTTGTGAATTATTTCAATAATTAATGCATCTTTTATATATAGTTGTTAGGTTTATTGGCGATTCCTGGATATGTCGAAAGACCATTAGAGTCTGTAATTCTTCTCTTTAGGTTTGGGAGGTGTTTTGGTTTTTAGATTATCTAGATGCTTCACACCCTTTATCATGAATCGTCGAGAAATCCTTTGCCATGCCAAATGCTCAATCGTTCAAGAGGTATATGCATTGCATTTGCATTTCATGCATCACGTTGTTCATGACATTTTGATTCTGATTTTTACCTTTGGATCTTGTGGAGAAATATTTTTCTAAGGCATGAAGGATGTTTAGTTTGTCTTGGGTTGCAAAAAAAATATTTTCTAAGGCATTTTTTGTAATTAGGAGCTAGTGCACTCGAAGGGCACTCTTAGCGCGTTGTACTCTTGCAAGGGCAATCGTAGGGCATTATGCTCGTGTAGCGCGCGTTCTTCATGTTCTTGATTAGATTTTGAAGAGCGTGCTTGAAGGACGCTTGTAACGCGAAATGCTCTTGTGTGCTTGCCCTAAGGGAGCTCGTATAGCGCTTTGCTATAATCAAGGAGCTTTCTCATTGGTTGACTCTAAGGTGCATTATAAGGCATATAAATGCATATTTTTTACTCTATTAGGGTACCACTTTTGACATTAGCCCACTTCTAGAGAGAGACAGTCCTCCCTCTTATACCCTTGTGTGCTTGATGCATTTTGAATGATTTAAACTTAATGTTTGATCATTTTGTCTTTCAATCAAATGCAATCTTCTAATACTTCATGGATTGACTCTTGATTGATTTGTTTTTCCAAAACCTTCATAGAAATTAAATCTTTTATACATTATGAGTTGTTACAAGTCTACGTGGCCGGATGATTGAGAGCCGTCTTGATACAGAGATTGAGGGGTGTTGGACTCGCAAAGGCTATGGAATTAAGAAGGGGCTCGGGAAGCTAAATCAAGGAGTGGAGTTAGGTGTAGCTTGGAGCAATTTGATACGTACGTAATTCTTAATCCTGTAACTCTTGATTTAACCTTTTGATTTATAGCAATTAGTAGATTAGGTTGTGATTTTATGCTTAGGGTGTTTAGACCTTAAGTAGTTTCCAGGTATATCCTCGTGTTCGTGTTCTTTCACTTTTTGCTATAGTTCTTTATATTGTGGTTTTAATTATCTCACCATGGAAAATGAGTAATTGGATTAAAATAGGGATATTTAATTTTTAATTTGGTCGTCTTATTCACCCACCTCTAGGACTTGTAGTGCTTTGCATAATTTCACTAGTCTTTACTTTTGAATGTCTCTCATCTAAACAAATCTAAATATAATAAAATTTGCAAGAAAAATCCAAAAAAAGTAAGTGGCAATCAAATCAAAATTCTTAGTTTTTCTTTTCAATTTTTTAGTAGTTTGTATTATCAAAACTACCAAACATAAAAAAAAAAAAAAACCTAAGAATCTTGATTTCTCCATCTTAAAAGATTTTTCAATATTTGGGCAAAGTTTAATGTTTATTTGTTTTCCCAAAAAAGAGTAATCATAAAGTTAAATTAAAAAATAAATAAATTTTGGTAAAGATAACTCATTTTTTATCTTCCGACAAATTTTTTTATTTTTTGATTTGTGTAAACAAGAGAAATCCAAAAAGTAAATATTTTACTATATATAAAAAATGTATTAATAATAAACAGTCTTAAAAAGTTTTAAAATTGTCTATTGGTTATTTTATTTAGCATTTAAAAAATAAATCTATCTTTTATACTTTTAATATGTTAATGCTAAAAAAAATTAACTCAAAGTGTGAAAGGTTAATTGCAACTTAAACTACTTGCAATAATGGTATAATGGTCTTTTATCAAAATTAAACCGTTAGCCTAATTTTAATGATAAGGGGGTTTTTGTATATTAGTTTCTAAAGTAAGGGAGCTGATTGTAATTTTTAGAACCAAAGGGAGATCAGTGTATTTGTCAGATACCATCTGGGGAAGTGCGTAATCTACCCTAAGATTTGCATCAGGCCCAAGGTTTCAAACCCCAGGTCTTTCACTTCTCCTCGATCCTCCAATCCAAATGGGCTATCGGCTTTAGGCCCCGATCCAATAATTCAAAAAGTCAAAAGTTAGCTTATTGTATTTTTAGAGATATGTCATACTCTTACAATATATCACATAAAAAACCACAAAAATCCAAAAAGCTAAAAACGCCAAGTTAGCGACACACCCCCTTAGAGCATCACTAATGGTATAATCAAATATGGATACTCAAATATTGTCACATCACATTTTGAGTATCCATTTAATGAGTTTATAAGTTTGAGTATCTATCATTCTACAATGGTTTATTTGTGTCCATAATAAAAAAAAAGTACTATTCACTTTATTTTTATTCATGAAATGGGCACAACTTTAAATTTGTACATATGCTTTTTTATAATATTAGTACCATTTAAAAGATATTCACAATATCTTTAAAATGAGATCAATCTTGAACATATTTTGATAAAGATTAAAAATTGATAATTTCAATTTTTTGAGAGAAAGTACAAAAAACTGAGTTTTGAATTAAGTATTTGAAAAATAGAGGGGGAATGTAGTTACTTTTGATAGGGTGTGGTCCTCAAAATTTGGTTATTGAGTTTTGGTTATTGAAAAATGTTGTTAACTTTGAGTATCCAAATGCCAAAAATTGAGTATTTGTAAAAAATGTTGTTAACTTTGAGTATTTTTCCAAATGTCACTGTGAGCCTCTTTTGTGTATCAAAATACTTATCTTTATGTATTTTTATTTTTGAGTATATCACTAATGATGCTCTTAAACGACAAAGCCCAGTATCATAATTGTGGCTCTATTATGAACTTCTTTTCTTTTTCTTTTTTCTGAATGTACACCAAATTGTGGCTAGATTATGAACTTCTTTGTTTTGGAGACCAAATTGTGGCTAGATTCATGATCCATATTCAATGAACTGGCTCAACAGGATAACAAACCACGACACGGGACAGAGCCAGGATTCCGGTTCAGAAGTGACACCAATATCAATATCCTCCATACATCTATTCCATAAAAATAGTTTATTATAAAACGACGTGTATTTTTCGGTAAAAATCTTAGCTAGCTCTTTAATTTGGCATCAAGAAATATAATGTGTATGGACTCCATATAAACATTTGTCAAACATAAACACTCTCGTCTGCTTCTGTTCTTTTGGAGTATTTTCTTGCAATACTCGCGTCTTGAATCAATTTTATGATGAATCAGGATAACCTGAATTTTCTGTTAACTGTTCCCAATTCCAATGAAGATTGATTTTTTGGGGGGTAATATTTCGAAATATGTCACAATTCCAATTTGCTAAAATCGAAATCCCATAAAATTAAATGGATTGATCTTACCAAATGATTTGATTTTAGCAAATAAGGGAATCATTTGCTAAAATCAACAAATCTAACTCATTTGATTTTATGAAATTTTGATTCTAGTAAATGGAAAACAAATAACTGGTAGAAAGGAAATATCTTCAATCAACCATCAGAGAACAGCTACTCATTTCTCTTGTCTTATTTCATTGATTAGTCTAGGATTTTGACTTATTTGTTTTCAGTTCTTGATTTCTTTTTATCAAGAAAAGGACCCAATGTGCAAAACAATCTATGTCATCTTTAATTAGGCTTATTTTGACTTAAAAAAGCAAAGTTTATTTTTTTTTCATTTTTTTTTTTTTTGAGTTAGTTAGTTTTGTGTCAAGTATATTACTCCCTCCGTTCCAAAATATTTGCCCCCTACGAAACTACGTGTAATTTTCAAACTAAAAAATAATACAGTTACAAAAATAATTTTCTAAGCAATATGGATCTTGTTTGATAGATCTCATTGAAAACTTTAATATGGTGCAAAAAAAATTTGAAAATTATTTTGATAAATACATTATTTTTTAGTTTGAAAATTGCACGTAGTTTCGTAGGGGGCAAACATTTTGGAACGGAGGGAGTATTAGTTTTTCTTAATGAGAAGAACCGAAAAAGTAAAAAATTCTATGATACAAACTTTTTTTTGTAAAAAACAAAAATAAGTAGGAGTAATTTTTTTGCTTATTTTTGTCTTTTATTTAAAAAAATTAGAATTTTTTTACCATCTGTTCCCGCATCACTTCTGAATTTTCAAGCATACTATTCGTTTCCGTTCGTCACTTCGTACAATCCAGTTGAGGGAGAGAGGGAGAGAGAGAGAGAGAGAGGGAGAATCCGAGAATGGCGTCGTGGAACTCCGTTCCCCTAGAAGTATTATCGAACGTGTTCGGCTGGACTGCTTTCTGTGCTTGGTCCATCAGTTTCTACCCCCAGGTCATCTTAAATTTTCGCAGGAAAAGGTACCCTCCTCGAATTACTCCATCAAAATTAAATCTTTTCACTTTCCAAACTCCGATTCAGGGCTAAAATTAAATGGGTGTTTTGTGGTTTTTGGTTTTGATTACAAATTGCAGTGTGGTAGGGTTGAATTTCGATTTCGTGCTGCTTAATTTGACCAAACACTCTTCGTATCTCGTCTACAATGCTACCCTCTTCTTCAGCTCTGTTGTTCAGAAGCAGTACCGTGAGAAATATGGCTTGGATCAGGTTTTCTCTCACTATTAATATTATTGTTATTATGAATCTATTATCTATATAAACATACTAGATGCCCGGGCACACGCGATGCTTGTGCAAATCGTGCTAATACAAAGATGGAAGGAGGAAAATCTCGAATTGAGATTACAGAAAATTTCTAGGGATGTGAAAGTCGAAAAGAGGGGAGAAGAAATTTGTGGAGGCATTTTTTCTAGGTGGTTAAAGGGGTAAAAGTGTAAGCTTGCCTCGAAACTAATGTCTACACCAAAAAAGTTTTTCCTTTATAACAGACGATAGATTATAGCAAGGAATAGAAAATTAATGTATTTCTATTCCATTTTACTATCTGGCTTCTGAGAAATCGCGAATTATAAATTGCATGACTTGGTTGAGGGTTGATGGTGTTTTCCTTGCCTATAGAAACTAGAAGAAGCGTATCATATCAGTCTTCAGAAGTATTTGATAATCAGAAGTCCAAGGTAGCTTACACGCACACCTCGAGTCCTCGACTTATCCCACGATTATGAAGTTAACGACCAGGGAAACTGGAAGCTCAAGGGTTGTAGTTTTGAATTTCTCCTACTCTTACCTTCTTTGATTTTAAAGATGCTAAGAAAACCCACTTACGAAAGGCTTATGTAAGGCTGCTTGACAATACTGCCAAATTGAATTTTTCAAGTTTCATGTGATTTGTTCATTTGATAAGGAATTGGTCATCATACGCTTATTGAGCTTTGAGTGATGGTTTTCACTGTGATTACACCAAAATGGTTTATGACAAATTTCAGCTATTTAGAAAGTTCTGCTCAAATGAGAATACTAGATCAATTCTTTTGCCTGAACTTTGCATATGAAGAGTCTCTTTATGTTGTGTGAATAGAATGTATTCTGAAACGTTGGCTTTGGACTGTAATGTGGTTTTTGTAAGTGAGGCTTTTAAAAGAATGACCTATTAAAAATTGGGGAATTTCAAGAACTTTAGGCTCTTCGGTGTGTTTAGATGTCTAAAAGCCACAACTATGTAATCGGATTCCAAGCTTCTATATTGTTTATTTTTCGACCTGGTAATCGAAAAGAAGGAAAATAATGATTTTAGTTTCATGGGATATCTCAAGAAAAAGCCAACAACTTTCACTATTTCTATTTCAGAGACTACTTCTGTATATAGTTTCGCTAACCTATGAGATGACCTGAACATCCTAACTTCGTTTCGAGTAAGGATCTCAATATACAAGCAGAAGAGTAACATACTAGCACCCTATCCTGTTATTTTTGCGTGTCAAGTAAATATTGTTCCTCCGGATATTCTTGTAAACATGATTTGAATTGAATTCTGATGGACCTAAGTTTCAATTTGCCTCTTATTTTCCAATCGTATATGAGTTAAATATCTTTGCACATAGCCTTAGGTGCTTTTAGGAAGCAGCTTGGAGAGTTACATGTGCTTTTGCCAAAAGATGAAGGGGTCATTTACATCCTTATAATTCTTGTTGCAGCTGATACCTGTGGCTGCGAATGATGTAGCTTTTTCAACACATGCTGTTCTACTCACTGCGTTTACCTTGTTCCAAATTGCTATTTATGATGTAAGTAGTTCATTCTGTCTTGACTAGTTTTGGTCTTGTTTGTATATTAGTTTTAGAGGTACTTCAGTTTGAAAAGCAGAAATATTGTATTTTTCACGAAATGATTACGTCCATTTCTTGTACGACTAGTGGAAGGAGTACTTCTGAGATTGTTAGCCAAATAGTATCTAACTTTGTACATATACATTAAATATTACAATGTAAATAGTATCTTATGTTGTTATATGTGCATTAACACATGCCCTTATTGATGTTTTGTACAGCGTGGAAATCAGAAGGTCTCAAAGACTTGTATTGCAATTGTTTCTGTTGCGTGGTTATCTGCAGCAGTTTGTGTTTTCATAGCTTTGCCAAGCCATTCTTGGCTTTGGCTAGTCTCCTGTTTTAAGTAAGACATTTTATGAGTTCCTTCCACATCCCTCTTTTCCCCTGGTAGAAAAAACAACAAGGAGTCATTCCAAGAAATCGTTTGACGTTCTGTGATCAAGTTTTGAGCCTTGGATGTCATTCTTTTTGTGATTGCCTGCGATATCTTTTGTGGGCATTCACTACCATGTTTCCGATATCTTGCATTCTTGCTACACTGAATCGCTCACGGGGAATGGAATTTGTCTTCCATAACTTGTGAGTTGTAATAATGCAAGCTAAGGAGCTAACTCATTTGTGCGGTGCGGTTTGAGTTGTAACTTTCTAATTGTCTGTGGCATTGCTTTTTCTTTAGATCATTGTTCCAAAGTTTCTGTTTTTCTCTTACACTCTATAATTTCAATTGTGTTGCAGCACACTGCAGGTTGTTATGACAACCATCAAATATATTCCTCAGGTTACAATCACTGAACCACTTATTTGTGCCACACCGGTCCAAGTTTTCCACTTTTTGGCTGGTGATTTTTATCTATTTCTGATTTGTGGGCTGATTTACAGGCAGTTATGAACTTTAGGCGGAACAGCACCATTGGGTTCAGCATTGGCAACATTTTACTTGATTTGCTTGGAGGGGTGGCAAGTTATGGCCAGATGGGCGTGCAGTCTATAGATCAAAGTATGTCATCCATTCGCCAGCTTCGATATGCATTCACGAAAGCTAGTTCCTTCTGCATCATACTTGATGTCTGATCTAATATTTGACTCACTCGCCTGTTTCAGATTCCTGGGTGAACTTCTATGGAAATATAGGCAAAACCTTGCTATCATTGGTATGGATCATTTCTCCTCTTCTATGGACATATATGCTATTTGACTATCCTCATCAAAGCATCATACCATGCTGTTGCCATAACGACAATCCGTAGACTCGGTTCCCTCTCTGGCTTTCTGTTTCATAACTAATTTAGGATAAAGAACAATAACAAGAAACAAAAAAGAATCCCTCTTCTCATCGATACAATTACCAAGTAAAACCTTGGTTCCACACTGTCAAATCAAAAGGGATGGTTTACTCTTCACTGTGGTGCTGGAAACCTGATGGAAAGAATAAGAGCAAATTTTAAGCATTTTTCAGGGTCTCCTTGAAAAAGATCTCGATGCTTGGTTTTGTTGCTTATCTTTCCTTGGCAAGCAAATACGAGGCTGTATGAATCATGTAATTGATTTTGGACTCACAGAAAGGGCAAAATGGATGTATGAAAAGTACAAAACTATAATTGGGGGG
>JAXBDA010009874.1:0-11625 GCA_036023075.1 Gaultheria prostrata
CCGGCCATTCTCCGGTAACCGGCCAGCCGGAGAAAGATTCATCTCAGAGTTTTCAACCAAGTGATCTAAAGAAGAGGATTGGAGGAAAGTATGGACCTCTGTTTTCTAACATGCTCCCCAAAGGGGTCGTGGTGGCACCATCTGGACCCAGCCATAGAATCAATGAGTTGCACAATTAGGAGCAGGAGTGGTCAAGTTTTGAGTTTTTGGTTTCTAGATATATAGACAGACATATACATATATATCTGTTTTAGTCTTCACATAAATTACATTTGTTAATTCTTTTAGTCTTCTTTCCTTACAATTTGTTTTTGTTTTGTTTTTTTAAAATTTAATTCAGACATGTAAATATGGTATAAGGGCATAAAATGAGTTTGAATCGCTTGATTCTATGGATAGCTGGGAGATCAATTTATGAAATGGATATGTTGTTTCCCTTTTGATTAATTTATGACAAATTTGTCGTAGAATGTGGAGTTTGATCGTACTACTATGCACGCCACGGTTATACGGAAAGGCCAATGCGTGCGTGTTGCATGCGGAACTTAAGTGCGATTTTAGTATTTGGTACAACGTTGCCTATTGGTGTATTGTCACGATAAAGATACTACAATAATGTATTTTACATTATTCTTCATCACAGTGAACATTTGCAACGGCCGTTGACGTAATCCGCATCGATTGAACTACATAAGATCCGGTATTCTTGTCATTTTAATTTACTAGTATTTTTTACTTTCTCCATTTTCTGAATGCTACAATTCTTGTTTGATTTGTGACTTACAGCCATTTTGGCTGGTGAGAGGAGAAAGGAAAAAAAAAAAAGGGCAGTGATTTCCCTTATCAGTGAGAAAAAAGAAGAAAGAGGTGTGATTTGAGAAATCAAACTCTCTCCCTCCCATTGATGACCAAATTCTCTTAGGTGACTTCAAAATTCAGTTTTGATCACAGATTTAGCTCCGTCTTAACGAGACGAAGACAATGGTGCAAGTACGACGGCGATCCGACGAGGGGTGGACCGCACGTGCTGCCAGAAATCGAGACGATCCATCAGTCCTCCCTTTCTTATGGAATCGCGCCACTTTTGGTGATAAACAAAACAGGAGTTTGAATGGGGTCCAGACTCGCACTCTTTCTCTCCCTCTGTTGGTAGTTTGAATGATGCATCGATCCCGCCATCGCTTCCGCTGCGCCGGCGTGCACAAGGCCCAAACTTCTAGGGAGTATTCAACGGAGTTCACTACATTCGTTGGGACCAATATACATTTAATGACCCATATCCACTTAAAAAGCTAAGCCTTGTAAGTGGTGAGTCATTCAATTGTATATTAAGGTCCAACCATCTTTTTATTTTTCCAATATTGGACTTAACCTTCATACATGTTCCAACACCCTCTCTCACCTCTGGTCAGTCCAAACACGAGAAAGAAACCCTTTTCCCTCAGATCCCTTTCTCCTCTCTCGAAAACCATCCGTCCAAAGGGGGTGTTAATGTTTTGAATTGGGTCATCAGTTTCCTAAAGGGAAACGCATATCTATCTAATTAAAGCATGAGATTATGGTAATCCATCCAACTGCTCCAGTTCAAGTCAAATACTAGTATTTGGTAGTATAAAAACAAGAACCCTTTTTCTCTCTTCACTTTTCCATTTACCTTGAAGATAATGCCCAGATAAAAAGAAAGAAAAAAGAAGCAGGAAGTCCACAATGGCAACAACCCATCCAACTACTCTTAAGTCCAAGTCAAGTGGTACAAAGAAAAAATACTTTTCTCCCTTCACTTGTTCTTCCTTCTCATTTGAAAATAAGCAGTGACCTTGGCCGCCTGCCTTGACCAATTAAAACATTGAAACACACACACCCAAAAAAAAAAAAAAAAGGTCCATTTTGTTAGGTGAATGAACCTATTAATATTGATTCATGTCATCTCTACTATGTCTAGTCCGTTCCAGTTTGAGCCTTTGTGTGTCTCTCCTTGGTCCATAACAATTATCGGAATCATTGAGTTTGTATAGCTTTGTTGAGCAGGATATATATGGAAAAAATTAGATTGATTGAAGATTGATAGCTATATTGAAAAGGAAAAAAAACCAAGGTTTTGTAGCCTAGCGGTTATCTTTTGGTTCTCCCACAAGTGAGACCAGGATTCGAGCCTAGGCGTTTGGGATTTAGGGCTATGAATAAATTCTAGACCCCCTTCTGAACTAAATCTCTGACTCCCTCGCTAACCCCCCAATGTATATCGAATGGCAAAAAAAAAAAGAAAAAAAAAAGGAACATTAATTGATAGCTATATGAAGTGAGAGATTTGGGCAAGGAAAACGGGAAGTATCAATTTCAAGTAAATCAGACCATACATCATATAGAAAATAAACACAAGATTTATTGGAAACGATCGAAGCCTTGAGATATATATATGATGTGTTAATTTTTAAAAATAAACAATATCCTTTAGCTTTAGATATATATACAACATTTTTGCTAAGCTGATTGAAAAGCTCACTTTCTTTGAGGGCTGCTCAAAAAAACCGGTGAACCGTGAATCCGGTCCGGACCGAACCGATCCGTGCCTTTTGGATTTTAACCGTGAATTAATGGTCCGGACACGGATTCAAAAAATAAATAACCGTGACTCGCGGTTCGGACACGGATTTTGATTTTGAAACCGTGGATTAACCGATCCGGACGGTGAGATTTTTATTATATATAATTTTTTTTAAAATAAATATATAAGTATAGATAAATAATTTTACCACCTTTATAATATTGACAATTTGATATTTTGATGTGGAAGGTTATAGCTTACTGTGTTTGGAATCCAAATGAATCTTCGGTATTGTTTTTTGGCTATATATTTTAATTCCATGAAGTTCAAGTTTAGATTTGTTCAATTAATTTGTTGGAATGTTTAATAAACTTTCATTATTTCTTTCCAGTGACTGCTCTTTCTATTTTCTTCTTGATGCTATCAACTGTACTAGTGAAGTGTTTGTTTCAATGTTGAGTTTGGATTTTTAAATAAATTGATGATTTTTTTTAGAATAAGTTGAAAATCCATGGACAAATCCGGAACCGATCCGTGACTCGCGGATTGGATTGGAACCGAACCGTGGGACTTTTGGATTGGACACGGATTCTATTTTCAAAAAACCGTGACTCGCGGATTAGGATTGGATTCATGCCAATCCGGACCGTGAGCACCCCTTTATTTAGTTTGAATGGCAAGAGGAAGAGTGATACTTTAGCTCCAAAATACAATATCTCCAATCACGATTCACACGTATTTTCGAATAATGTAACATGTAATCTATATGACTTTGAAATCAAAATGCGGCCTAGATTCTCAGGGATATGTATTTGTTTGTGTTTTATCACTTGAAGGGTTGGAAGGTACGTATTTTTGTCGGTCGAAATTTTAAATCTTGCAAAAGTTTACTCTTTTTTTTTTTTTTTTTCCCTTTTTTTTGGAAGGGTTGCAAACGTTTCTGAAAAGCAAAATCCAAAACCATAAAAATCATCCCTCTCTGAATCACTTTTTTGAGATACGTTTTTCGCCTTAAAAGTAAATGAAAGATGGCGACATACATTGAATGGACTTCGGATCGGAGATACCCAAAATCTGGAGTTACTCCACAAAAGACATCGCTGTGCACATGAGGGATCTGAGAACATGTAGTTTAGGGTGCACCATTAGGAGTGGAAATGAGTCGAGTTGAGCTGAGCTTTACTGTGCTCAAGCTTGTTTATTAAGTTTTTAACGAACTCGAGCTCAGTGAAAACTTAACGAGCCGAGCTAGCCTAGGCTTGACTCAAACTCGAGTTTGTTCACGAGCCTTAACGAGTCAACGGAAAAATACGTGTGTATACTTATAAAGGCTTAAGACAATAAATAAAGTTTTAGTTGTGCATGTATATATGTTTTATATCTATATACTCTACAAGAAAATAGTCTCAATTGCAAAATAAAAGTGAAATTTAACAATAATTTGAAAAGATAGTGCATTAATATATCAAATTGGAAGAAGAAGTTATTAATTTTATTCCTCTAAAAAATAAACGAGCCTTGACGTGTTCAAGCTTGTTTGTTAAGGTTTTTAACGAACTCGAGCGGAGCCTCAATAAAAACTTAACGAACGGGGTTCGAACGAGCTCTTTTCGAGCCTAGCTGAGCCGAGCTCACGAACGGCTTGGTTCATTTTGCAGCCGTATGCACCATAGAGTTGTAGTGAAGCATCTTCGAAGGGGATGGGGTCTAAAGAGACAAATTTTAGGGGTAAAGAAGTGGAGGCTAGGGGCGAGGGATAAATAAAGAAAAAGTGGGAAACTCGGCTAAGGTTTGAGCTGGGAACTGGACAAAGAGAAAATGAAAAGTAAGTACACGAGAAAATGATGGAAAATATATACGAAAAATTATACAAGTATGGAAGGAAGTGGGTATGACTATTTTAATATTTTGTTGTTATTTATAATGAATTGGGGCATAAATCACTCAATTATTTCTGATCGTGGTGCTTGATGTCCGGGTCGTACTACACTTTTAACTACAAAATACAATATCTCCAATCACGTTTCACATGTTTTAGAATAATGTAACACGTAATCTATATGACTTTGAAATCAAAATGTGGCCTAGATTCCCAGGGATATGTATTCGTTTGCGTTTTATCACTTGAAGGGTTGAACGTACGTATTTTTGTCCGTCCAAATTTTAAATCTTGCATAAGTATACTCTTTTAATGGTTAGATATTGTTACAATCTAGATCATTAATTGATTATTGAAAGAATAGTTTGGAAGGTTACTACACTACATCCCTGCAAGATTGAGACCTCGTTCCACTAACTCAAAAAGTCAAAAATCAGTTTATTGCGTTTTTCGAGACAAGTCATTCCCTCACAATACATCACATAAAAAATCACAAAAAGCCAACGCATATTTTGAGCTTTCACATATAAAAACTAAAAAGTCAAAAAACCAAAAAATAAAAAAAACCAAGGTAGTGGCACACCCCGAGTTTCAGTGTAAAAATGAAACTTTGATCAAGTTCAAGTGGTTACTTCTTTAATTTATGTTTGCCGTTATGAGTAAGCCATGCAATTAAGTTGTAGGATAACCAAAATAGTAGGAGTAACAAGCAATTAAGGGACCCGGGGCGTGCTGTCCCTTAAGGGACAACATGCATCTGACCCCATCTGAGTCGTTCGTGCTCGGCAATCAATGACCCAGATTAGTTCGATAATGAACGGTGCAGATCTGTTTGGGTCCGAACAGATTTGGACCGTTGATCGCCAAGCACGAACAACTTGAATATGGTCAACATGCATGTTGTCTCTTAAGGGACAACACCATCCTCATTCCCAAATTAAGATACCTCATGAAAAAGTATCCAATAATGTAAGAATCAAGAAATCCAAAAAGTCCAATTTGAATAAAAAAAGCGAGTGTAAAAGAATCAATCACTTGAAAACAGATGACACTATTGTTTGTTTTTTGGTGAATATTTTATTCGTTTCCGAGCTGCTATTGTACCTCTCAACAGCAGGCGAGGTACGGCGAGGCCGCCAGTCTCTTTCTCACTCTCCGGAAAAAAATGGGTCGTCGGAACATTCACCATAAAATTGTTTTGAGACACCCAAAATGTAGCCCTCGTCGACATGACCCCATTGATGCGAGACCCGTCACCAACAGAGTTCCGGTGACCCGCACGCGCCGGTCAAAGGTGGTGCCAGAGAGTGAGATCCACTCTCGCGCGTGTTTCTCACGCGCCTGACAGGCGGAAGATGATTTTTGAGTTTTTTATTTTTTTATTTTGAGTTAAGTGGCTAGACTACTGGATAAAGATGATATTTTTTTGCTAGCTATATCACAGTAAAACACTTTTTTGGGATAAAATGGCTAAATTTTTTATTAGACTATTAGAGATGTTGAGGTTTGTCGGGCTTTGCCTGACATTGGGTTTCTATAAATTTGGGTTTCAATTAAAAACAGCGGCTTAGTTGCAAAAACACCCCTTAAACTACCACTTTGTTACAATATGACCCCCTAAACTACCAAACTTGCCAAGAGGACCCCTCTAACTATAAAAAACGAGCAACTTCACCCCCTCCCCTCAAATCCGTTAAAAATATGGACGGAAGGGACTGAAAAGACAAATATACTCCTGTTACAAAATTAGGGCTTTTGTTCTACTGTTGGCCAAAACTTACGATCTCTCTCTCTCTCTCACATTCCTTTACGTTGCTGCTCTCTTCTCCTCCATGGATCGAAACCATGAAAAACCATGAATCAAAACCGTAAACCCTCATAAAGTGATTGAACCACCTTCCCATTCTCCATCTCCTTCTCTAATCGAGACTCCATGAACCTTAAACCGATCGAAACTCTAAAAACTCCATGAATCGGAACCCTAAACCCCCTATCTTCTCCATCGAGTAACCCACCTTCTCCATCTCTATCTCTATCTCCAATTGACACCCAGGAACCCTACCCCGATCAGAACCCTTACAAATTTTGAAACCCACGCTTGGTTTTTAACACCTGTTCGAAACCCACACAAATTTCGAAACCCACGCTGGTTCTTAACTCTGCTGCTACTGCTGGTGCATTTCAAGGTTTGTTAGAGGTTTGAAAATCTGTGTTCGAATCTGAGTTTTGAAAGAATATGAGTTTCAAAAAAATTAAAAGTTTGAACTTTTGGGTTTTAGGTTTCAAATCAGAAAGAAGAAGAAGCAATGGATTGGGTTTCAATGAGAGAGAGAGAGAGAGAGAGAGAGAGAGAGAGTACGTGTACCTGTGTTTGGAGGAGAATGAAATTGGAGTGTGGGAATGAATCTGGGGCATTTTGGGGCTTACACAATTATTTTCCGTTAAGTTTTCAATTTCCAGTCCAACTTCTTCCAATTTTTTAACAGATTTGGATGGAAGGGGTGAAGTTGCTCGTTTTTGATAGTTAGGAGGGTCATTTTGGAAAGTTTGGTAGTTTCCTAGGTCATGTTACAACAAAGTGATAGTTTAAGGGGTGTTTTTGCAAATAAGCCAAAAACAAAAAGCGACTGAAATGGTTTTTCTCGTTTTTAAAAGAAAAAAGTGACTCAAATGGCAGCCCAATGTTACTCCCGGTTTTCATGGGTGCGGGCCGCGGGGCGTGTAGTGTAGTCCTTTTGGGGTCCATTTCGGGTCTCATTTTTTAATTAGAATCGTTCATTTTCCTTGTCTCATCGAATATGTTGTTCGCATAAAAATTCATGGTCATCGAATAAGTAACTATTTGACCAATGACTATTTAACTTACAGTTTTGTAAAAAAAATCAACTACATCAGTATCATTGAGTGTTTCGTTTCCAAGAAAAATGCAGTCTGAAAACATAGTTTGATTAACATGAATATTTACGTGGACTATATGACGAGATGAACGATTTAGATCAAAATATGAGACCCGGGTGGACCCCAAAGGGACTGCACAACACGCGTGCACAGTCCCTGGTCCTGTTTTTTTATTTTATTTTTGATTGAACTGCAATGTTACTCTGGTTGGTTAATGGTTTTTCTCTTTACACAATTAATCAAGTTCAATTCTTGAGTTCAAACAACAAGAAAGAGATTTCTTTTGAATTTTCTAATTCCGACGTAAATAACCCATCTTTGACCGGACTGAACAAGACACTAATCCTAAGCTGGCCGGGCAAAAAAAAAATTGACCGAAACGGGCGTGAAAAGGAGTAAAAGTATATAAAACGGGGTAAGTGTGCGTTGGCTCTTGGCATCATCCCTAATCCAAGGTACAGGAACACGACAAGTAAGATTACTTGTTTTTAGTTTACGGTAAAACAATATTCCAAATTTGGATACAAGTTTTCTTCTTCTTCTTCTTCTTCTTCTTCTTCTTCTGCTGCTGCTGCTGCTGTAGTCGTTGTTCAAGAAGTGACACTAATGGGGAAAATGAGTAACATGTGGTCTATATTACACATACTGGTTCTGTATCTATCGACGATTTCTCTGGCAATTGATGCGCCTGTGAAGCCGTTGCAGAATCAGGAGGAGAAACCCAGATCCTACAACAGCTCTGATACTTCCAATTATGACATTCTTAATCTCAACAATGGCTTGGGCTTAACTCCTCAGATGGGGTACTCTCCTCTTATTTTCTTTTCATTTCAAAGCTCAAACTCCTCGTTAGCTTATATATGAGTTTATTGTGCATTTTGGGTGTTTGGGATTATTCTTGGACTTAACTAATATCATTGAAATTGGGTTGGATGGTATGCTAAAACCGTTTTCTGGTCAAGGAGTGACTAGGAGTTTTAGTTTTTAACTACTCAGCGAAACGAGAACTTAAAATAATGCATTTTTGCCGAAAACAATTCAAATCTTTTGCCGCTGGTTACTAAATATGAATGAGTTCTTTTAATTTATTAATAAAAGTTTAAATTTTTCTTGATAAAAATGCATTTTTTAAATTCTTGTTTTAAAGACCAAACAATCCTTCTTTGGACAGAGCCACAGAGGGAGTATGTACTTTTGTATGCATCAACGCATGTATCTTGTTTGTATGTGACTATATGGTAGTAGTTTTATTCAGTGTCGGCCCTGGGCATAGCCCCAAGAGGCCCGTGTCTGAGCCCCCCCCAAAAATGAGCCCAAGTTTAGGGCCCCTAGGTCCTATATGTTAGTAGTATAGATATGTTAGATTACACAAGTTTAATTGATACATTTGCCTCTAAAAATGTAAGAATAGCGGTGATCAAGTGATACATTTGAGTTCTTTTAATGATACGTACTTTTTGTATCTAGCCGACGAAACTAGTATCTTTTTGTAAAGGAACCAACAATATCCAGTGGATAGGGATTTACATTTTTGTACATGTGGTTAAGTATATATTGGTAAATGGTCAATGCATGGTGGAAGAACTTTTGTATATAGGATTATGGCATTTTGTGTATCGGATTATGTATATTTTGGTATATCAAAGTAATAGTCTTGTATGTATGTGTATTCCCAGTTCCGAACTTTGAAAACTTATAGGAGATGTTAATCTTTGTTGCAATAATAGTCTTGTTTACTCTTCTCATAAAAAAAATGTGAAGGACCTCAAATTGAGGATAGGATTGGGGCTTCACAAAACTCAAGGCCGGCACTGGTTTTATTATTTGGAATTTGGTTTTGCTGAATCATCAGTTTATTGTTCATTGGGGAGTTAAAGGATTGTTGTTGGGATTAACTGATTTATAGAAATTGAGATTGGATTTTAGGATAAAATCCCTTCTCTGGTGAAGGAGTGTGTGTTAAGAAATATTGTCCCACATTGCTTAGGAGAGGAATGAGTGATCACTTAATATATGCTGGGACCTCTCCACTCATTGCCAATTGGTTTTGAGTTGGATGTTTTCACATGGTATCAGAGCAGGGCCCTCCACATTATAAAAAAAAAAAAATTCACAATCCACACCCCATGACAGACCAGCAAAAAAGGCTGCACGATGATAGAACCCAAAAAGTGGCCACACGTGACAGACCTGCGGCTGCACATGAGGGGGGATGTTAAGAAATATTGTCCCACATTGCTTAGGAGAGGAATGGGTGATCACTTAATATATGCTGGGACCTCTCCACTCATTGCCAATTGGTTTTGAGTTGGATGTTTCCACAGTGTGTGCTTGTAACGATGTATTTTCTAATGCTTCTATTATGTATGTATGGGTTAGTTCTATGATAAGTGATAACTATGATTTGGGGTTTGAGTGTTTTTTTAGGTGTGCTGAATTTTGTTAGCAAGACGAACTGCTAATCTTTTTAAGTAAAACCCATTCTAGACATGCTATTCTACTTTTGAGTTGATCTTGTGTGCGTGGGGCAGATGGAATAGCTGGAATTTCTTTGCATGCAACATCAATGAAACAATTATTAACGAAACAGGTATTTTCTTGCCCTTTTCACTGTTAAAAAAAAGAAGGTATTTTTTGTGGAAACTCTATATCAAACCCAAAACCAATTGGCAATGAGTAGAGAAGTCCCAAATGTTATTAAGTGATATCTCATTCCATACCCAAGCAATGTGAGACAACTACTCAAACAATTTCTTGCTCTTTTTGGAATTGATAGTCATTAGTCACCTTCCTGGTTAATCTGTCTTATTTCTCATGTAAAAAATAGCATTTTTGGGTGCTGATGGAATTTGAAGGAATTTTTAGTTAGTCGAGAATGGCTTCATAGACATGTTAGAGCCACTTTTGGATTTACTAAACTGCAGCAATCTTATTGGGAAATGAAAATGAGAATGTAGTGGATATAGCTTAAGTTTGGAATCTGTGGGGGGGGCGCTTCATCGGAGTTACCGCTTTGGTCTTCTGGTTCTGTACGGAGAGGTGGTGAGATGGCTGAGGCACACCTGAACCCCGAGTGCTGGCCTGAGAAGATGACCTGCACACTGAGCACCCGTGTCAGTGCCAAGCCCGGACAGTTGGGAGTCCGAGAAGGCACTCCAACGGTCTAGTAAGTCTCCGGAAATGGAGAGTGGAAGCAAGAAGTTAGAGAGAGAGTTTTTGCGGGTAAAGAGAGAGAGATTGTGTAGAGAGCGATCCAAAGACAGGTTGATGAGTCCCCATTTTATAGGTGAGGGGTGACTTCCAACCAAGTCCTTCGTACGACTCACACACTTCGTCCATACCTGACATTCCACATGTTCGGGTCAGAACGTCTCGGGCAGACCCGCCGCTTCGGCTGACGTCATGCTTGGTGCACCTGATAAGTCAACTGATTTGGGAGGACTCCCCGGTCCATCATGTGGTCCTGCAGGTAAAGCCTGTTGACCCGCCTCTCGACACCACACTTGGCATGTCAGACACTCCTGGCCCTGAGCCCCGGTTTTAGAGCAGCCGGCACAAACCGAAACCCTCGATAACCATGGTTTTGGTGGGTTTGACTTGGTGGCGGGGGAAGATGATTGATACCGGGTGAAGTGCCTCGGAGCCCATTGGTTCGGGTGACCCGGATGAAGGTCTTGCAGCCGCTTCAACGTTATTCTGAGGTGGACACGTCGACGCGAATGTACCGAGCCCATCGGTTCGGTATCATGGCAACCGCGCGTTGGGGCATTTCTCCTTTTGGGCGCTAAGCCGAGTCGTGCCGAGAGCACCCTCAACTCGGCGATGCCGAGTAGGGGTTCGGTCTCCCTAGTTGTGGTCGCATTCTAGGAAGGGTGGACGCTTCCCCTACTTCAGTAGGGCCAATGGGCTTGGCTGATCCCAATGAACCTTTGCTAATTCGGGCCACCACAGAATCATATCGAAACTCATGGTACACGAGAATAATTCCTTACTTTTTTTTTTTTGATTACTGAAACGGTTATTGGCTATTGCTGGAGCTGCTATTGTGTTTCTGCAGCTAAGGCTGTGAAAAGCATGCTTACTTGATTTATTCTTTCAAGAGCCATGACTTTTCAAAATCAGCATTTGAATATGATTATTCATTATCTTTGGGCGCCATTTCAGAAACCATGCAGATTTTAAATCCATAAGATATTGCTGAGCTTGAACTTGCTTTTGTTCGCCTATTTATCATTTGGCTACCATTTTGATTTTATCTTAACTCGTTTTGGCTACCACTGTACTAAGTTGATGCCTCTACATA
>JAXBDA010009875.1:0-11624 GCA_036023075.1 Gaultheria prostrata
GTGTTTGGGAGAAATGTGCAGAATGCATTTTGGGAGAGAGAGATGGGAGAAATCCATAAGTAGAAGTTGAAAAGGAGGTGTGAACCTCTTTTTGATTTCTTCTCTCTATCCCCAAAAATGGAAAAACAGTTTTTGGGAAAACTCTTTCTCCCCTTGGCTGCCAAACACCCACAAACCAAAAAATCAAAAAAGAGGCTCCCAAACGGAGCCTCGCTCCACCCATCTACTCAAACCTTTCAAACTAAATTTACTCGTATTTTTACTCAAGTTGAGCTATATCTCAAAAATTTCAAGGCTATTTTTCCCCTCCGAAATTTACAACAATGGCATTAATGAAGTTTGTACTAAAATTTATACTTAGATTTCGGTTTGTCTATGAGTGATGCTAGAAACACTAAATAACTTACAAACTATTACACTAAAAGTACAATTTGTGCATTTTTAATCAAAACAATTGTGAATGTAAATGACTCGGCTATAAGTTTACACTTTGCACCGTCGTATTTTTTGTATTTGCGATATTTTATATTTTCATTCTTATTTGTGATATTCTCTCACAAGTTATATATTCTCTTTACATACATCATTTGACATTTATCAGAAACAATAAGTATTTTTAAATACAATGTGAAGACAGTACTTTTAATGAAAACTTAACCTCAATATTCAAATAGTAACCAAGATTTGTTTAAGGTTAACAAAACAAAAGAAGAAGAATAAGAAGAAGAAGAAGAAGAAGAAGAAGAAACTCACATCTATTATTTTACTCAAATTCAAAATTTAAGTAAAACTTCTCATAAGTGGATGTGATATAGGGTCCACTATAGCTATTTTCTAACACTTTCAGTCCATTTAACAATTTCCAAACACATCCAGTCCACTCGCGAGACAAATTTACAATTTTACCATCATTATAAAAAAAAACGGCAAAAAACGCTAAACGTAATTCACTAACTCGCCGGGAAGTCGTCGGGGTCGAAAAAGTCACCGGAAAATTGGACTTGACTGGAAAAGTCGTCAGCGCAAATAACCACATCTGGAATCACAAGAGGTGGTTATCTGGACTCACAAGATGTGGTTATCTGTAAATATATATATATATATATATATATTTAAAGCCTACTTGGGATCAGATGTGGTTATCTGGATTCACAAGAGGTGATTATCTGTACTATATCTTGTTTTTAAAGCCTACTTGGGATCAGATGTGGTTATCTGAACTCACAAGATGTGGTTATCTGCGCCGACAACTTTTCCGATACTGATCTCTATAGTAACTGGCCCCATATCTGAAATCATAAGAGGTGGTTATCTGGACTCACAAGAGGTAGTTATCTCGAATCACAAAAGGTGGTTATCTGAACTCACAATATGTGGTTATTTGCACCGACGATTTTTTTGGAGCGGATCTCTGTAGCAACTGGCCCCATAGCTGGAATCACAAGAGGTGGTTATCTGGATTTACAAGAGGTGGTTAGCTTAACTTACAAGAGGTGGTTATCTGAACTCATAAGACCTGTTTATCTATGCCGACAACTTTTCCGGCGCTGATCCCTATAGCAACTGGCCCCATATGTGGAATCACAATAGATGGTTATCTGGACTCACAAGATGTAGTTATATGTACTATACCTTTGTTTTTTAAAGGTTACTTAGGATCAAATGAGGTTATCTGAACTCACAAGATGTGGTTATCTGCGCCGGCGACTTTTCGGACGAAATCCAATTTTTCGATGACTTTTTCGGCGCCGGTGAAATTTCCAGCAAACTTGTCCAGCGAGAGCATATTATGTATTAAATTTAATGTAAGGATATATTTCTCTATTAAAAATGAAGAGTAGACTTTATACCTTAGAAAATGCAAAAAGAAAATTAAATTAGAGGTGTTATGAAATATGAGGTGAACTACACATGTTACAAAGAGCTGTAATAGACCTAAAATAATTCTTTAATTTTTTAATCATAATTCTCCCTTATATTCATTAATCATTTTTTCCCCATAATTCATTAATCATGTTTTTACTAATTTTATCGGGCACATCACGTTCTACTAATCATAGTGGAAAACGGAAATTTATTTGCTCCATAAAACCAAGGGGCAGCCCAACCAGAATCTCTCTCTCTCTCTCTCATCAGACATCCCTGCTAATTGCAGAGTTTTCACCGTTTTGCTCACTCTCCCTCTTCCAATTCGCCTTCAAGTAATCACCAATTTCGTGTTGGAACCAGCAAGATTCACCCGATCAGTTGCCCTAGCATATAATAAATACGAACCCCTAATAAAGATTCTGATGGATCCCTCCATAATGAAGCTCCTCGAAGAAGACGAGGTTCTCTCTCTCTCTCTCTCTCTCTAACTTTGCATATATGTCTGGATATGGAGAAAGGTGCGTTCTTTGGGAAGTAAAGACTTAAATCTTGATTACCCAATTCTCGTTTTGTAGGATGAAACGATGCATTCGGGGGCTGACGTGGAGGCGTTCACAGCTGCACTGAACAGGGACATAGAGGGGGATACCTCCGCATCTCAACCCTCTGATTCAGACGGTGGTATGAATTAGGACTTTAACTATTCATTGTTCTTTTTCCCTTTGTTGAAATCCTTATTTTGGATAATAAATGTGTTTTTCCTCTTTTATGGTTGTAAAATGGTAAGGATTTAGGTTTATCTAGTTTAAAATTTGTGACTTTAGATTATACTTAGTGTGAGCTATTAAGAAATATGATCCTGAGTCGGTTTAGGAGTTTCGTCTACATTTCAAACTAGGGTTCTAGCAATTTCTACTGTTTCGCCCGCCAGGGTAGAATACCCAGCGGTTATAGTGGTCGGAATAATGACGAGGGAATACTTCATATGATACCTTAGGACGTGATCCTTTTGGACTAACAGCCGACTTCAGGGATGGTGAGCTAAGGGGAAACAAAAAAGAGGTTAAATCTTATTACTTGTTTGGATGAACAAAAGAGGTGAGGCATGGTGAATAGTGAAGACTGAAGGGTAACGGATATGCAATACTTGCACAATTGTGTTCAAACGGCGAAGATAGAGTTTGTCTGGAATGATGATGGAATGCCATGTCTAATATACAGTAACACTCTAATCTGACCAATCAAACAGGCTGTACATGATCCAATACTAGATTCTCTGTAGAAGCCCGCAGTGGGTGTATAGTTGTGGAAACCAGCTTGTATTTTATGTTCCAATGTACGTTCACTGTGTCGTGACGGAAGAGTTAGTCTTTTTCTTCAATTTGTTAACACATTCATGAGCTAAGTGACCATATCCATGACAATCGTAACATTTAGGTCCTTTACCACAAGAAGACTCACTCTTTCCTTTGTTTTCAAAATTCTTATTACCATCACCTTTTGCAATTTTCTTTTTGAAAAATTGTTTAGAGGTTTTGGTAAATAAATCCATAGCTTCAAGATCATACTCAGCATCACAAAATTGCCGAAGGTTTAGTTTTAAATTTCAAAGATTCATTTTGTGCCTCATAGGTTTGCAAAAGACTATCTCTCTCTTCGACAGATTTTTCTTTGAGTTTTCGTTTACCTTCAAGCATAGTAACCTTTGTTTTAAATCTTTCTAGTAAAGAACGCAAATTTTTTTAATAACTCTAAAAGCAGGAATAGGCTCACCCAAGGTGTCACAGCTATTGACAATAGAAATCAGCTTCGAGTAAAACTAGTTGAATGTTTCGTCTTCGTGCATTCTTATTACTTAAAATTCGGTTGCAAGTTTTTTTAACTTAGATTGTTTGACAACCTCTGTACCCTCATGACATGTAACTAAAATATCCCAAGCTTCCTTAGCTATTTCGTAGTTCGCTATCTTACAGTGTTCATTCGCATCTACTGCACTAAATAGAATATCCAAGGCTTTATTGTTTGCTTGTAACTCTGCCTTTTCAGCGGTAGATAGCTTGAAGCTAGGTTTAGGTGTAGGGGTATGACTAGAGAGATGATTCACGTTCGTATTCATCGTGAAAATAAGGATGCACTCAAGGAAAAACTTCCGACTTAAAAAGAGTGACCTACTCTGATACCACCTGAAATTCCTGTTTAGCTATTCAAACGAGTCTTAGCAATTAATAGGAATTAAGAAATAATCTATGAACACGCGATATACGTGGAAAACCCAGAAAAGGATAAAAACCACGGGAAGGAATCAAACACTAAAAAATGACATCGTGCGGTTACAAATGACCTTAACTTACAATTATGACTCCTCACAATTGACCAAATGACGATTGCCGAATCCTTGTTCACCACACCAAGTGTTTGATTGCCGATGCCTTGAATCACTCAAGCCTTCGAATCCACTGAAAGTTGAATCATCTGAATGTAAGAGAAAGTGCTGCTCTCCTTGTTTTACAGAAGGTTCTCGAAGCACATATCCAAAACCGAAGCCTACATATCTTTCTTCTTGTACGTGTAATTTGTTCTACGACGTTTTCACTTTTATAAAGAAACTGCCAAGAGTCTCTTATAGTAATAGAAACTTTCCAATTGACCAAACTTTCCTTTGATTAATCCCCATATCAATCCCATGCCAATCCTTCCAAATATTGGCCGTTGCACTTCTTTCCATTTGATTAGGCCCCAAACTTTCCTTTCATTAGTCCCCATATCAATCCCGTGCAAATCCTTCCATCTATTGTTGCCCAAACTTTCCAATTGAATAAGCACGCCATAAGATCATAAAATCATGCTATAGAATTTTCTGTTGATCCCGCCATAAAACCCTCTGTTAATAATCACGCCATAAAATCATCTGTTTATCCCGCTGTAAAATCCTTTATTAATCCTGTGCACCTCGACTAACTACCGACTCATGGTCCCATGTTACAACACACATTTAATTCCTTCCACAACCTATACAGACACTCTAAAATCAATAAGAAAATAAAGTAAAATTTGATAAAAAAGGGATGCACGTAAATGTGTGTTATTGACATAAAAGTGCCAACCAAAAAAGGAGCTCGGCCTATGGAGCTTACAAAGGAAAGTAAAGAGCATAGCTATCACTTCTTTGGATGGATAAAAGAGGTGAGACATGGTGAAAAGTGAAGAGAAAATACAAGTTTTATTGGTCCATTTTGGTTTCTCATCAAAATGTTGAAATTTGATGAAAAGCTCCAAACTTTATTTTTGTCACCCTTTCTTACCATCCAAAGAGGGTGTAAGAGGAGGGGATTACTAATACCAGCTCCAATCTTTATTTTTGTCACCCCTTCTTACCATCCAAAGAGCCTGTAAGAGGAGGGGATTACTAATACCACATCCTCCAACGTGTTGTATGTCCATAGTTTTTAGGATAACAGATGTGTAATCTTTGCAACGTTGTGTACAAACTTCAAATGGTGAAAATTGAGTGTGCATGGATTGATGATCGGATCCCATGTCTAATCTAACCGCTGAAACCCCAATATTAAACTCTGAGTGGTGGAAGAGCTGTGGGTCAGGTCAGCTTGTATTTTATTTTAACATATAAATGTACAGCCATACCTTCACTTTTCAGGGAATGAAGAGGCCGTGCCTTTGTTTTTGTTAGTTTAGATGTAGTTAGTGGTTATTTGTGTGAACCAGCTTGTTCATTGTAATTGATATTCATCGCGTCGAGGCTGACTGGTGGTGTTGTAATTTCCTATTAATGGTTGAGGACTACGGAATAAGGATTCTCCCAATTGGAAAATCAGTGCATTAACAATGTGGCACAAAATGCAAAAGCATTTTGTCCAATGTACTGGAGAGGATGGGCTCAAGGAGTATTGTCATAGTTTAGTTGCAAAATAGGAGTTAGGATTTGAAGGGAAGGAAGAAAAAGTTGAGATAGAGAAAAGAACAAAGAAAGAGTAACCAGGGTAAATGATTTAGGACTTGGGAGCATAACGAGGTCCTCTACCAAACGTACTCACATTGTTATTTCCTGCTACAAGAAAATAACCAGAATGCCCCGGCTAATCACTAACTAGAAATAACAATGAGAAAACTAAATATATCTATAACAATTATAATGGTGTGGCCAATAGAGTCATAATCCTTAGTTCATGAGTTGGATAATTCTGGCGATTGTTTGGTTGTAAAATGTAGTATATTGTTGTTTTGACCGTAACAGAGCATGTAAAGGAGAGTGTATCTGTTGCCTTCTTGATGAATACTGAGCAAGGTATTATATTGTCAATATGCTTCTCATTCTTTGATTTGTGGTAATGTATGTTTTAGTCAGTTTGTTCACTAAGGATAATATTTCAAGTTTGTATATTACGGAACATCAAGTCTGCTCAAGTGGCATGCATGCTTGGGTTTACTGCCTTTGACCCTTTGACGCTTTTATAGTTATTTTTGTTCCCTTCTTAGAAAAATCTTGAATGGTCATTGATGTACTGCACTTAACAGCAGCTTTATCTCAAGGAAGCTATCACACTTCCGGTCAATTATTTCCCCAGTGGCACTCTTCCAGCCACAATGACAAAGCAACTTCTCGAGGTCAACAAAATCTGAATGGGTCGAGGCAACAGGACCCACATTCATCAGAAATGGAGCTAAAGCAATATGGTTCTGGTCCTGAGAATCAGCGGCAACAAATTGACCATCAATTGCTTGATGACCATCGACAACGGCAAGGAGAACAAAATACCCTCCATTTTTCTAGACCACCCGGCATGCAGAACTCTGAAAAAAATCCCGAGTTACCAAAAATTAACCAACATGCAGTGGCAACAGAACAGGCAATGAAGCCTGGGAATCGACAAGTGCCGTTTGGTCTTTTGCTACCACTCCTTATACCTCAACTGGATAAAGACAGAGCCGTGCAACTTCAGACTATTTTTAATAAACTGAAGGTGCATCCCGGACGTAGACTTATTTTATCAACTTTACGAGTCTTATGAATGTCTTACGTTGGATTATCTTTTGTTATGACTCTCCAAGCTGATGGAATAAAATTTCATTTTTATTCAGAAAAATGAAATCTCCAAAGATATCTTTGTCCAGAACATGAGAGCTATTGTTGGGGACCAGATGCTCAAGATTGCAGTATATAAATTGCACGCGCAGGTAATCATTAATCGGTTATTTGGTTCAAGTAATTATATTTCTTTAGAAAAAGAAAAATGGTGTTCTGCAAATTTGATCCTGAAACAACCACAAAGATTATCTAAACTCTACTTTGGTTGGGGTTATGCTGAAACAAAACAGGGAAAACAGGCTGCTCGAAACTCGCAGACTGGACCCAATCAGTTATCATCACAATCCCAAGCTTCTGCACAAAAGCAGCATCAAAAAATGCAAACCGTTGGTCCCCATCAGGGAAATGTTCCCCAGTCATTTGCACAACTTCACCAGAAGGGAGGCACCGGTGACGCGTCTCATATTCCGTCTTCTGCATCACAACTGAAATCTGATTCAGGCAATGTTACATTGGGCAAGAAGCCATCTTTTCCAATTTATGGAAGTGCAGGCAATAGTTATCACCCATTTTCTGGATCTGATGTTAATGCTTCAGCCTCATCTCTCAAACAGCCACCCCATGATTCACAGATGAGGCAAGGTTCAGTTCATCAAAGCGTTGATGCAAATCAGGTCAGTGACATCAACTCAGGTTATGAATGTGCTGAATATGACTAAACTCAAGAGGCAAACTTATTTAGGTGAACAAAATGGAGTACAAGGTTGAACTCTTTCTGACTTGATAAAGTAGTATGTCTTCACTACAGAATTTGGTTCATTGGCAATCACCAACCGGTAGAGAGCAGAAAAATGGTGCTCAATCTTCGACAGCTTATGTTAAACAAGAGCCTGTTGATCAGGGAAATGAGCAACAGTACAGATCACATCTGTCTTCCCCCATGGCCGTGTCTTCTTTCTCCCCTTTACAGGCACATGGGAATGCAATGACAGGAACTTTGAAGGATGAAGCCCTTGAGATGCAGTCCTCCAGGATGGGGTTCTCAGGGAATACAAGTACGGTGCCTTCTAATACAACATCATCTTCTTTGACAGCACAGCTGGACCCCAATAACCCGGTAATCTTGCAGTGATCATTTACGCTTACATGATTGTGTCATATTCTATGATTCTCTAATGCATGGATTGAACATAAGGATGAGATTAACGAAATTTCCCACCACTTAAACACTCTTAATTGCAACACTGAAGAATGCAGAGAAGATTTCGAGGAACAGTAACCCATGTCGGGTTTCTAATGTTTCCCTTAATTTCAATAGTCCGGCTATTTTGAAGGCCTGATAGTTTGTCACTGCTAATTGATTGCTAATCAGTCTGGATAATCTGTAATCATTCAATCCGTAGTAGTGTCAGAGAGGTTATTTGAAGGTTTACATGTAGTTGTCTTTTTAGGAACCAGTTAAAGCTGGTAAAACCGGATTTTTACCGTAAAATAAGACGTCAGATATGCCGAATTTTCCTCAATGGGTTTGGATCGTGGCCACTACTCAATTTCATTGTTCTTCTCAAACTAAGAATAGAGGATATTTATCCAGCAATTTTAAAAGCGACTACTAAGGGGTTTTTGAAGCGCTTATTACAAAACAAAAACGTAAAGGAATATGAAAGATAGAGGCTCAATACACAGCTGTATAGGGCATTTTTGCATGTACACGCACGACACCTTCAATGACAGAGATGCTCTATAGCCACAAGGCCCTTGTAAATATATCCAGACATTGGCAGATGTGCATAATCACAAATATTGTACATGATTGAATTTCAACATGGATTTGCTGGCAAAAAAAACTGTTATTGCAGGAAAATTCTCTCGTAAAACTTATTCATCATTGGAGAATCTGTTCTCCTGCATTTGCTTTGGTGTTCAGTTTTTCTTCTCTTGTTTTATTAGTCACTACCGTTATTGCAGGGAAATTCTCTCTTAAAACTTATTCATCATTGGAGAATCTGTTCTCCTGCATTTGCTTTGGTGTTCAGTTTTTCTTCTCTTGTTTTATTAGTCACTACTCTTTTTTTTATGTCTTGAGTATCTTTTTTAGTCGACTTTTCCTTTATTTTTTGTTCAAATCCCCTTCCCTATTAATGAGAGTATTCATATACCTCTTAGGGAAAGGAACTTTTTTGGTTTACTAACTTTTCCAAAGTATTGATGATTAATGACTTTGTTAGCATATTTTTTCTTCCTGTGGTCGATTGCCTTACTTGTTGTTTTCACGTGTTGTCAGTTAAGTTCTCGGATCCCATCTACACTTACTCCAGTTGGACCTGGAAATAATGCAAAGACTCCCCCGAAAAGGCCTTCTGTTGGCCAAAAGAAACCACTTGAATCCCTTGGCTCTTCACCACCTCTATCAAGGTGATTCTTCTTTACCGACAAAACCGAAGATCAAACTTTGATTGGTTAGTCGAAGTTTTTTTCTTACTAACGATTATCAGCCATTTGTTGTTATATGTTCCAGTAAGAAGCAAAAGGTATCTGGGACCTTTGCGGATCAAAGCATCGATCAGCTCAATGATGTTACTGCTGTCAGCGGAGTTAATCTTAGGGTATGATATTTTGCCATCTTCTTTCTGGAATGACGGTTAATAGCTTCTCTAATGGATGCTATATGGTTTGCTACAGCTATATTTTAGTATGAACCCCCAAAAATATCGTCCTCCAATGGTGATGCAAAACACATGCTATATTGACCTATATCTGTATGTTGTGCAGAGTTGAATACTTGCTGTATGACGTAGATATATTGACCTATATCTGTATGTTGTGCAGAGTTGAATACTTGCTGTATGACGTAGATATATTGACCTATATCTGTATGTTGTGCAGAGTTGATTACTAGGTAGTAGTTACTATAGCTAAAACATAGCATGTCCATTCATTTCTACGTCTCTCAATATTTGCCCACGTGTAGCAATTCAATGTACTTGATTTGAAATAAATAGATCAAATAAGATCTGCACATGGGAGAAACATTGCTAGCCATTTGGCTATTGAACCCTTGGTGATGGTCTAACTAAATACACTATGCAGATACTTTAAGAGGTGCTCACATTTCTTTGATATGTGGTGTAATGTAGGAAGAGGAAGAACAGTTGCTTTCTGGGCCCAAGGAAGACAGTCGAGTTTCAGAAGCATCTCGAAGGGTTGTGCAAGAAGAAGAAGAAAGGCTGATTTTGCAGAGAATACCACTTCAAAAGAAATTGGCAGAAATCAGTTAAATATTCGTCTAGTGATGAAAATTTAATCTCGGGTGAATTTATGCGTTTTGTTTCTGGAGAGAATCTAAAAAGGCACATTGCTTGACAATTTGGAATGCATATTGTTGCAGTGTCAAAATGTGGTGTGAAAAGTTGTAGCAATGACGTGGAGCGATGCTTGTCGCTGGTGAGATTCTTGACCATTCGGTTTTTTTTCCTTGTTAATGTTGCACCTTTCTTATGTAACTGAAAGTCCAGTGTGTAGAGGAAAGAATGCGTGGGCTGATAAGTAATCTGATCAGACTGTCAAAGCAGGTCGGTCTTTTATTCCTTCTCGTTCTTTTTCTTTCCTCTTTGTGGAAAAGCGTAGTGAGAGAAATGAAAGTCGATTTTGACCCAATATGTTGAGGATCTGCATGAACTCTTGTAGCGGGTTGATATTGAGAAGCCGAGGCACCAAACTATTGTCACTTCAGATGTTCGGAAGCAGATCTTGGCAATTAACCAGAAAGCCAAGGAAGAATGGGAGAAGAAGCAGTCTGAAGCAGAAAAACTCCAAAAGCTTAATGAAGTGAGTTGCTCTTAAAAATTAGTTTTTCAATTTATTTGTTGCATTTGCCCGTTTATATCCACGTGTTTTGAGATTTATTTATATTTTTATTAATGTTGTAGCCGGAAGGTGATCCTGGAGTTGATGGTGATAAGGAGAAAGATGATGGTCGTGTGAGAACACTAAAGGTATCGAGCGTGATTTGTGATACATGGACTCTTCACTCTTCTGAATGTAGATTAAGTATCCGTGTTGGACACTAAGCAAACCATATTTTGCAATTCTAATTTACCATGACCTTTGCTTAATAAACTCATCTATTACTTGTGACATGCCAAACTGCTCCCTGTAAATACTATTTATCTTAGGAATTTAAGAAGTACTTCAAGAACATGAATTTTACAGTGTCCTCGTGTCCATGACATGAAAATTGGATGAATCTGGCACTTTACATATATATTCACATTGGATACCTGTTGAGCACTCCATCTAACAGAGGATCATTGATTGAAACTACAAACGGGAAAATGGTTAGGATTTTGTAACGTTTACTACATATGCAGGCAAACAAAGACGAGGATGACAAAATGCGGGCCACAGCTGCAAATGTTGCTGCCCGAGCTGCTGTTGGAGGGGATGATATGCTGTCAAAATGGCAACTAATGGCTGAGCAGGCCCGACAGAAACGTGAAGGAGGAGTTACTGATGTGGCTTCTGGTTCTCAGCCGGGTAAAGAAGTGAGCTTCAAGCCTTCATCGACCTCTGCAAAAAATGCAAGGGATACTGAAGTAGGAGAGAAAAGGGTCCCCTCAGCTGCTTCTTTGACATTTGGTAAGCTTAAATTAGGGTGTTTTCCGACCAAATTTTGGTAATAGCAATGCTTGAACATGCGCGGGGGCGGGGG
>JAXBDA010009876.1:0-11622 GCA_036023075.1 Gaultheria prostrata
ATATGGTGCAAAAAAAATTGAAAATTATTTTTGTAAATACATTATTTTTTAGTTTGAAAATTGCACGTAGTTTCGTAGGGGGCAAACATTTTGGAACGGAGGGAGTATAATTTTTATATATAGAGATGTGTATATGTATATAATTTTACCACTTTTATAAATATCAATTTTGATATACGGTTATGCTGTTTGGTAAACTATTGCACCATTTGATTTTCTAACTTTTAGTCTTCTATATTATATATATTTGTTATTTGCAAAACACTAAACCTAATCTATCTCTTCTCCTACCGCCTCCCTCTACTTGATTCTCATGGCTAGGATAATTCTCATGGATGAGTTAGCTTTTAGGTTTGTTGAGCGCGAGATTTTCGTACTTTTTGTCGTTTGGTGCAACCTCTCTTCAAAGAAATTTCACGTGTTACAGTAACAAGGGATTGCGTGGATCTCTATGCTAGCAAGAAAACCAAAATAAAGAATTTTTTCAGGAAATCAAATCAAAGATTTTCCTTAGGAATTTATTTTGATGAAACATTTGTTACTTTTTTTTTTACACGGCGAAGAAAGAATTTTATTAATCTTTGGAAACATTTGTTACTTGTTTATGTATGACATGTAATCCGTGGATAAAAGCGGAACCGATCCGTGACTTGCGGATTGGATTGGAACCGGACTGTGAGACTTTTGGTCCGGACACGGATTGTGTTTTCTAAAAACCGTGACTCGCGGATTAGGATTGGATTCATGCCAATCCGATCCGATCCAGACCGTGTGCACCCCTACTAGAGATAACGAACTGTCATAACCTCCAGTGGCCCCAAGATTTTCTGTAAGGGGAATCAAACCTGGAATCTTAGGTGGGAGCAAACCTTAAGTCCCAAGGCAAGACCACTTTGCCAGCCACTTGGGCTAAACTCACCTTCAAAAATTTATTCACTTTCCCATAGGATATTTCCTCCTTGGATCTGTTTTTGGTATCATCGCTCTCTATTTTGTTCTGGTTTTGGCGAAATAATTATAAGAGGAAAAAGGTAGAAAAAGACGATATAATTGAAGATTGGGAGATGGAATACTGGCCCCATAGATTCTCGTACGATGAATTAATTGAAAGTTTCAACAAATGGGTTTTCTAGCGATGAGCTACTCAAGCAGGCCAGTTTGGTCAGGTGTATAGAGGGAAGCTTCCCTATGGAAATCGCCGTAAAATTATTGCGCCAAGAGAGAGAGAGTTCATGGCGGAGATTTCGAGTATGGGTTGGCTTCAACCGAAGAATTTGGGGCAAATGAGAGGGTGGTGTCGAAAGGGGAATGAACTGATGCTCGTTTACGATTACATACATGCCCAATGGGAGTCTCATGTTGGAGATTTGCTTTGAATTCGACGTTCGGAGAAAGCAAAGAAGTAGTCGCGCGCAGGTTTTTATTTTGGCTTGAGATGGTCCACAGCTGGACCGGTTGTACCTAAGAATCGGGCCAGCTCTCAACCTAAGAGCCGTTTTGCTCTCTGTTTTTCTCATCCATGACGAGAGTTAAGTCCGTACAGACGGTCAGACACGGAGTGTACCCATTTTAACGCTGGACTGCGCATTTTTTAGGGCTTTGACCTAGTTTATGTGTTTTCTTATAAAAAGGAGCCTTGTGGCCTCCTAGGGTTGTGTCTTTTTCTTGGGATTTGATATTAGGGAGTTTGTGTGTGTCTCTTTCGTGTTCTTGAGACTTTTGATGCTCTATTGGGTTCCACCTGGTGTTTGATTATCCCTATTGGATTCCACCAAAGATTTGTCCCTGGATATCTTGTGGATGCTTCAAGTAGAGTTATGGGTACAACCAGCTCTATGTATTCTCTCCCCGTTTATAGTGAATCATCTGGACGTATCTTCCTGCTTCGTGCTTGAGGGGAACCACATAAATCTTGTGTTTTGTTCGTTTGTTTGATTTGTTTATATTCTCTAACTTTGAGTTTCGGTACAACAAAATGGTATCAGACCCCCGGGTTTAAACTGAGGCTTTTATTTTCCTTTGCTATTGTGCTTTTGGTTATCGTCTTGATGGCGACTCATTTTGAAGTTGAGAAGTTTATAGGCATAGTGCTTCTTTCAATTTATGGCAGGTAAAGATGAAGGCTTCACTGGTGCAACACGGAACATACAAGGCTCTAACGAGGAAGTCAAAGGAGCCTGTTGATATGCAAGATAGTATTTTTGAGGATCTTGATGCGAAGGCACTCTGTTCGATTCAATTGTGCTTAGCCAATGATGTGCTTCGCAAGGTCGGGGAGGAGGATTCAGCAGTCGATATTTGGTTGAAGTTGGAGAGCATTTACATGATGAAATTGCTTACCAACCGGTTGTATTTGAAGGAACGCCTCTATATGTTTTGTATGAAGGAAGGTACGCCCATAAAGACCATTTAGATGAATTGTATCAAATTATTATGGATTCAAAAAAATATAAATTTCGATATGTTTCGATTGATGATGAAGATCAGGCCTTTAATATTTTGTGTTCTTTGCCTGCATCACATGAACACTTTGTGACTACCATGTTATATGGGAGTGATACTATTTCTATGGAAGACATAAAGTCTAGTTTGTATTCGAAGGAATTGAGGAAAAAAGTATCCGGTGAGAGTAGTGTTCATGATAGTGAGCAAGCTTTGCAGGTGCGAGGAAGAACATGTGGAAGGGATTCAGGCAGTAGGTGTAAGTTGTAACGACCCGAATTTTTTTTAAATGGAAATTTTGATTATTAATTCAATAATTCAATTATTAATTTTAGAAATCCAATTGGCAATTCAATTATTTATTTTAATTTATAAAAATTATCCTTTTAGCTATTTTAACTACTAAAACTAGTCATGGGACTACATGTACATGTCAAGGGCTACACATTTTGCTACCCAAAATCCTACTACACTTGCCCTTACCAACTTTGCTTCCCACCCTCCAATATCAATAAATTTTTCTCTCTTTCTTCAAGCAAGATAAATCCAATTCAATGTGGATTCTCCAACTCTCACCAAATGTTAGATTTTTGTTTAGCCTAGACTAGATTTTAGGGAGAGAGAGAGAGAGAAACCGTGAGAGAGAGAGAGGGCCGGTTGGAGAGGGGAGAGAGAGAGAGGGAGACTTAGCCTCTAAGCTTGCCAATTTAGGCATGTGCTTCCATGCACATGCTAAACTCCTAGCCTAAGTACCCTAAATTCCCTAAAAGGTGGGATATCAATCTTCCACATTAATGGGAGATTCCACCTATTAACTTAGCCCTAAAATTAGCCTCAAGGCTATAAGTTGTTACTTAGTCAATAAGTAGTAGAATTGTGTACCAAAAACTCCCAAAAACAAAGGTGGTCATGCAAAATCCTACATAAACAAATGTGACTAGTTTTTTAAGGAAGTTTCCGTACACTTGCCCCTCATTAAAAACCTTAGCCATAGCCTTGTACAAACCTAAGATTTCTAGCATGCAAAATCCCTCAAAACAAGGATTTTATTCTCTCCATTTATGGTGAGAATATTGAGCAATTAATGGCACATGGGGGAGCTCCCATGGCCGGCCAAACAAAGGGAGGGAGAGAGTTCACTCCTCACCTATAAATACTCATTCAATCCCATGCATTTCCTCACACCACAACTCACACAAGTCACCACCTTCATAGTAGTTCTCTAGTTTTCTTAAACTTGTTCTTGTAGTTCTTAAAGTTTCCACATGAAACTCATCCACCACCACCCTTCGCCGCCACCTACCACCACCTCTCGATCCAAAAATCTAGTAGAAAGTTGGTAGAAAGTAGTTCGGGAGAAGTATCGAAGTTGCCGGAAACCTACCTAGCTTGGATCGGTCCCGACTAGTTTCGGAACGAGGTAAATTATTTTACCTTAATCTTAAACTAGTCTCTTTTAGAATAATAATCATCTTTTCATAGTAATTATGATCTTTTCGTAGTCGTTACAATTTTCCCGTAGCCGTTTTTAAGTGCATTTTTACTTAAAGTTTACTAGTTTTGTTTTCGGTAAAAAGTAAAATGGTGGCTTAGGAAAAATTTATCTTTAGCCGTTATAATGCCCGCGTCGAAAATATTATATCAAAATCACATAGTCGTAATGCCCAATGAATTTTTGAAGGAAGAAAAGTAGTCGTTACTTTGCACGCCAGGAAGTAGACTTTTGAAAAGCACGCCGTTATAATGCCCGACGAATTATTATTTTTTGAACGAAAAAGAATATTTTAAACGACACGAGATTTTCTAAAAAGGTTTTGTAAAAATGTTTTGACAAACTTGAGACGATGAAATAGCCCAAGGCTAACACCCTTGAAAGTCTGTCAAAAAGGTGAGTTTTGCGTTGACTAAGAAAGGGATGGGCGCTATTAAATGGATATTCCGACCCCCCTGCCTGGGACTTTCCTGGTTATTTCATTGTCAAGAGAAGGTTGCCCGAAAATAGTTTTGGACTTAAAGTTACGCGTTCTCTTAGAAAGGAGATTTTCACGAAAAGAGTTTTGAAAGGACATGTTGCATGAGCACGAAATGATACGTTACCGACACGGCACAATTTATGAGTAAATGCACGAAGTTTTGCATGGAAGGAGTTTTCGAAAAAGCATATTGCACGAGCACGAAACGATGCGATATCAACACGGCACGGTTTTTGAGAAAATGATCGACGGATTGACAAGCGATAAATAGAGATGAGAATGAAAATGGAAATGATGACGGCTAGTGAACGAACCTCATAAACAAACTGGTTTAGTTCAGTGATATGAGACAGTCGGGACTAGACTGATATGGATTGATGACTAGTGGACGAACCTCATAAATAGACTGGTTTAGTTCAGTGATATGAGACAGCCATGACTAGATCGATGCGGTAATGCAGCGAGAACGCCAGCCCCAATTCGCGGAGAGAATTTGGAGGTTAGGGTTAAGCATGCATAACACATAGTGGACGGACCTTATGAACAGAATGGTTAAGTTCAGTGACATAAGATGGCTGGGACTATGTCATGTGAGACGTGGGGTGGACGGATCTTACAAACAAACTGGTTAAGTTCAATGATGTAAGACGGCCGGGACCTCAAGCGGAAAGGTTAGTACCCGTCAGTTGAAAGGAGACAAAAACGGACCCAACTTTCTAGCAATGGGAAATGATTATGATGATTGAAATGAGAAAATTTGAAGAAGAATGCCTATAAGAGAAAATGATACAAAACACTAGTTTTTGACACGAGACTCGGTTGATTTATGAAATGAGACATTGATATTTATACTCTGAATGCATTGACACTGTTTTATCATCACACATTAAATTACTGTTTATGTGCAGTACTTTATTTATTTTCCGTCACCTTCTATATTGTTCTAGAATTGCTAGTTTAAGGTTTGGGTAAGGTAATTTGCTGGGCGTATCGCTCATGGTGTTGCACTTGTGTAACCCTGGCATAATACCCTGATGTTGTCGGGCGACTCGGACGTATTATGCCAAATTATCAGAATGAGCAGGAGGGATATTACAACTTAGAGTAGTACGGAGAAGCCGCTGATATGGGGATAGACCAGGCGGAGGTCTGAGAGAAGCCATAAACCCGGTCCTGTTAGAATAAATGTAATATTGATTTTAGACTTTTATTATTTAAATTCAAACTCTTATTATTATTGTAATAATAATAACGTCTCCAAAATTTGGGGCGTTACAGTAGGGTGACTTTTGGCTCTCGTTCCACATATATGGATCTGGTCCAATGCTTTTACTATAAGAAATATGGGCACATGGTGAAAATTATTGAAGGGTAAAAAATAGGGACAAGTGTGAGGAGAATGAAGGTTCAATTGTTGTTGGTATTACTGAAGAAGATCTCGATTCAATTTTTGCGCTTTCAGTGGGGGTCGGTGATGTCCGTTTGGATGCCACGTGGGTTCTGGATCTGGTTGTTCTTTCTACATGTGTCCGCGAAAAGATTGGTTCAATAGTTATGAGGCAGTCAGCTGGTACGGTTCTTATGAGGAATGATACTCCCTGTAAAATTATTGGGAAGGTAACTGTTAAAATCAGAACGCATGATGGATTTGTGAGGAGTTTGTTTAGTGTTCAGCGTGTACCAGAATTGAAGAGGAATCTCGTCTCGTTAGGTGCTCTTAACTCCGTGGGTTGGAAGTATACCTCTTAAGGTGGAGTTGTGCTCATGTTTTGTTTGAGGATCGGAAATTGGGAAACCTCTATGTGCTTAATGGTAGTACGATTGTGGGTGCTCCATTGTTGGGATCTTCATTTGGTCTTATGAATTCGATTTCAACAATTGGGTGTATATGAGTTGAGCATACGAGCTTCGTGGGTAGCCTGAGCACATGCGTTTCAGTTGAATTCGGTTGAAGATGGTTGTTCGATGGGAGAATTAACTTTGTGGTGGAGTTCGGTTTTTAGCTCCGGGTGAAGTTTAAGCGGATCTTTGTTGGCATCAGTAATGAATGCATTGGATGTGAGATGCCCGTTTGAAGATGGAGGCTCAATTTGGAGGCATGTGTGGCGGGGTTTCTTGAGTTGCGTTTGCAAGGTCAAATAGTGGTGCTTGAGCCTTGCTACTAGGTGATCGCCCGTATGGGGCTACCCTGTCGGGGGCGTTGGGGAAGAGCGAGTATGGAAAAGATTCCCTATGTCGTTGACTTGGAGGGAAATCAAGTGAAGGTGAAGATTTATTGGAGATTTGACTTGAATACGGCGTTCGAAGAAAGCATACAAGTCGTCGCGCAAAGGTTTTTATTTCGGCTCGATATGGTCTACAGTCGGACCAACTGTGCCTAGGAGTCGGGCTGGCTCTCAGCTTGAGAGCCATTTTGCTCTCTATTTTTCTTGTCCGGACGAGGGTCAAGTCTGTCCGGATGGTCGGACATGGAGTTATGCATTTTAACCCTGAGCTGCACGTTCTTTTAGGGTTTTGACCTAGTTTCTATATTTTCGTATAAATAGGAGCCTTGTGGCCTCTTAAGGTTGTGTCTTTTTCTTGGGATTTAATATTAGGGTGTTTGTGTGTCTCTCTCGTGTTCTTGAGACTTTTGCTGCTCTATTGGGTTCCATCGAGGGTTTGATTATCCCTATTGGGTTCCGCCTCCCCAGATATCTTGTGGATGCTTCGAGTAGAGTTACGGGTATAGCCGGCTCTTTGTATCTCTACCCGTTTATAGTGAATCCTTTTGTCGTTTCCCCGTGGACATACCTTCCTGTTTCGTGCTTGAAGAGAACTACGTAGATTTTTTGTTTTCACTTATTTGATTTGTTTATATTCTCTACTTCGGATTTCAGCACAACATCTCATTCGGTGGAGAGCTAAGAGAGAAGAGGAAATGGGCTCCAGATGGAGAAAGAGAAAGATGGAGGAGAGAGAGGGATGGGAGGAAGTTCGATGGGAAGTGGGAACCCAAAGGAGGAGAAAGAGTTGTGTCGTTTGGGCGAAAATGCTTTGAGTTTTCAATTTTTTTTCCTCAATTTTTTTTTATGTTCTTGGGTTTATATTGATGTAAAGTGTCTTCTACATGTGCAAGGAGCTAAACCATACAAATACTTTGTCTACTATGATGATGAAATCTGTTAACGATTTTAGGGTTTGAGAATTTAGGGGACCAGTTATGTTTATGGTGTGGGGATTTGGGGTCAAAATATATACCCTAGTTCAAGTTTATCGTTGCAATTTCACCCTACTGTTACCCCACTAACGGAATTGACACAATAAATTTTTCAAGGATGAAAATGAAACTTACTATATTTTTTAGAGACTAAAAAGATAGATAAGCCTACACAATACCCCCACTTATTTCATGAGACCAAAATTTTCGTATCTCACAGTTTGTTCCTTTCTAAACATATTGTGGACAGCTGGGGAAAATTTCAGTTTTCTATAATGATTTGGAGTCGCCACCTGGGTTTGAGGTTCGCACCCGAGAAACCTGTTTTGGAAAATGACCTTTTTGCCCTTGATTTTGGAAAAGGTTTTTACCGGCCCGTCATCACCATAGTGTTTTAGGTTCGAGAGCCAAGTTACGAAAGGGGAAGGATTTTAAGGCACCCCCCTCACCCGGTATAAAGACCGGTCTCTACTAAGTGTTTATGGGATTTCTAAAACATGTATTTCCAAACTTTGTTCACATAAAAGGGAGGAGAAACAAATAAACGGAGATTAAGCGATTAACACATAAGGTGTAAGCTTGTGCATTTATACAAAGTGATAACATGATGATGAAAGTGTAGGCTTGTGCGTATGTACAAAGTGATGATGATTAAGATGATATAAACGACAATATTAACATATAGCAACTATAATGAAAGGAGAAATAAGACTTTTGATTGTTTCTTGAACAAAATCACTTTGAATCCTCACAAAACTAGTTTGAACCCTCTGTTTACCCTTCAGGCGCCTGAAATATGCTTTAGGCTCCTGGAAGGCTCTTTAGGCGCCTAAAGCAAGCTGCTTCAGGATCTTAAATAAATACCTTGTTTCTCTGTTTAGCCTTTGATTTTGATTGGAAAATGAGTAAAGGCTTATTTCTGTATGAGAACCAGGCTTGAAATCATGGAAAATGAGTAAAGGCATATCGTTATATGACAACCAAGGTTAGAACCTTTGTTTAAAATATGGTTTAAGTCATAAAACCTTTTTTTAAGCCCATTTGAAATAGGAAACAGAGGTTATTGAAACTTATTTTGGACAGAAAAGATGATTTAAAGGGTTTCATAACCAAAACACACTGGTTTAAAGCAAAAAGGAAGAAGGAGAATGAAGTTGCTTCAGGCGCCTGGAGCCCCTCCTTCAGGTTGAGCCACAAACCCCTTTAGAGTCTTATTCAAACCATTGTAGGACCTCCAATGGGTTTGCAAACCAGCAAGGACCTACTGGTTTCCCTCATAGGGGACCTAACAACTCTAATTGGAGGTTTTAGTACCTCTTTGAAGCTTGAAGTTATGCTTTAATGGAGTTTCGAAGTAGGTTTTGGGTTTTGGATGAAATTGGTAGGTGGATACGACTGAGACGGAAGTGAATTGAAGAGAGAGTTACAGATTTTTGGGTTTTACAGCTTAATTGCTTGGTACTTGAATATGGGTTTGATAAGGAAATAGATTCAGGAATGGATGGGTGGAAATCTGGACTAACTTTGGAAGATTTGGAGGACGAAAATAGCTGAACTTTAGGGGGGTTTTGGATTGAAGGCTTGGTGCAGCACTTGGTACCCTCAAATGGAAGAGGGAGGGGTATTTATAAGGATTCAAGGGGCAATTTAGGGGAGCAGGGGCCGAATTATGGGTTACTTTAGGGTCTTTAAGTGGATTCCTGAATGCTCTGAAAGATTCCGTGCCACAACGACAAAAATCAAATCTCCATCATCACCAGCCAGAGATTCCCGCCTCGAAAATTGAATTCTGCAGTTTGTGCTTCAGGCACCTGAAAGGCCTTTTCATGCGCTTGAAGGATGGATTAGGCGCCCGAATTTTCATCAATAAAAAAAATTTGAATTTTGAATTTTAAATTTAATATTTATTTTCATTTGGTTAATGTATTTAATTGTCAATTGAATTATTTAAATTAGTATATATATGTATATATATATATATATATATATATATATATATATCCGCGTGACTACGTGTACATGTCAAGGACTATACCATAAACTCTCCTACAAAAACTCTTACCCTACGCTTACATCACCACGTTCATGTCACCCCGCTTACATCATCACGCTTACCTCATCTTTGCCTAGCCTCATGTCTATATTCCTTCCATTAAGCACCTAGATTTTGTAGGATTTATGGAGAGAGAGAGAGAGAGAGAGAGAGAGAGAGAGAGAAGCTTCCTTGCACTTTCCTATTTAGCATGTGTTGATTTAGTGTCATGATTGTGTATCTCCAAGTACAACAAATCTTCCACCATGATGAGATTCTTATTCCCCCTCATCATGAGAGAATCCCACTAGATATTGCCATGATTACCCTAGGATTCTAGTAGATTTAGTAGCCCTAAATAACCATATGTCTATTTACAGTGTAAAACTACTACCAAAAACTCCTCGAAACAAAGGTGGCCATGCATATTACTACACAGTGATTGTGACCAGATTATTTTCCCCCTAGATTTCCCTAGATACACTTGTTTTTTAGCCTATGGAACAATAGGCATGAGCCTATGTAGCTAGGGAATATATTCCCTCAATCTCGCGTCATAGATTTTATTCTTGCCATCATTTAATGGAGGAAATTTCCAAGCAAGAGAGGGAGAGAGGAGGGCCGACCATTTGAGGAGATGGAGGAGCTCCACCACCCTCAAAATGATTTAAACGGAACATTATCCCTCAAAATGATTTAAACGGATGAAAACGCCCTCAAACGATTTAAACGGGACATTATCCCTCAAAATGATTTAAACGGACTAACGCATCCTCAAAATGATTTTGACATAGCGCAATAAAACTTCTTGTATACGGATCGCTAATTTGATCATTGTGTGTTGAACAATCTTGGACAAAACTTCCTACGTACGCATTATCTGCCCGATCACCGTGACTTCCTTGAGAAGCCATTCATTGAGAATTAGACCTCCGGGTCCAATTTCAATTAACTAAAGTGGGTAAGCGAACCCCAAGATTGTTAGCAACACTCAATTGAAGGTTAAAAGTAAATCCAAAAGATGCTTAAGGCAGCAAAAATCCTGGGCCCAAACCACTAACCTGAGCGCTCAATAGGACCCTGAGTGCTTAAGGTAGGGCTGAGCGCTCAGCCTGTGCGAACAGGTACATCGGTTCAAATTTGAAATTACACCCCTTCCCATCCGTTACACCTTCTCAGCTCTTTAAAACCATTCAAACGTTAAATCCCTCTCATTCTTAAGCATTTTCAAACCCTAATCTCTCTCTCAATCTCGTGTTCTTTCTCTAAATTGAAATTCTCCAAATTCTTAGGGTTGAAATTCTCGGTTTTCACACAAATTTCAATTCAATTTGCTCTCACACACTGACTTCCATGGAAATTTCGACTGACAGAGATTCCCCCATGGCTTCCCCAAGGGGTGACGACGACGACGGCGGTGGTACGGCAGCGCCACCACCACCAGTTGAGCCGAGCCCTCAAGGTGGTGGGGGAGAGGGTCCGAGCGCTCAAAGCGCGACGGTGGTGACTGGTTCTACTGGTGAGGAGGTCGTGGTGCCTCCTGGCGATCCAGAGATGACGGGGAATGGTGAAAAGCAAAGAGAGGAAGAAGACGAGAGCGCGGTGGAGGGTGATGGTAACAAAGAGGTGGCGGCGACACCTTCGGTTGAGCCGAGCGCTCAACCTATTGTGGCGGAGGAGTTTATGGAGGTTGTGATGCCTCAAGAGAATCATAGGGTGGTTAAGGGTGGTGAAGTAAGTGGAGAGGGAAGAGAGAGAGAGTGACAGGGAGTGTTGATGGTGTTGGGTGGTTGGCGACGGTGAGGAGAAAGAGAGAGTGGTGGGTGATGTCGGTGGTAGTGAGGATGGTGTAGGTAGTAGTGGTGGTGATGTGTCGATGACGGAGGGGGTTGCTGGGGGATGGGTGCTAGCGGTAGTTGTGGTGGTGGTGGTGGTGGCAGTGGTGTATGAGATTTTGAGAATAGGAGTGGTGGTGG
>JAXBDA010009877.1:0-11621 GCA_036023075.1 Gaultheria prostrata
GGAAATAAAGAACATGATAAATGACTCTAAAAACTGATTTTGTATGAAGATCCTACACTTGCCTACAACCTTAAACCTTAGGAAAATAACAAACAACAACTAATTAAGTGAGATTTCTAAGGAAAAGGGTAAAAGATGAGAGATAAGATTTAACCGGTAAAAACACGAACAAACTAGATTTATCTAAAGATCCGGATATTACGAACACAATAAATAAATGAGAGATTAAAGGACAAGCTAAACTTACTTGAGTTCTTAAGGAAAATGCAAGCTTCAAACTCTCCCCAACAATGGAGGAGAGAGAAGAGAGAAAAAAAGACTAAAGGTAAACTAAAGCTAATGTGAAGGAGAGATGAGAGAGGAGAGATATATACAAAGTTCATCTTTCTCCCTCTCAAAATATCCCAAAAGGTGCCATAAAGGTGAAACATGCCATAAAAGGAAAGTCCGAAAGGTGGCCAAAAAAACTAGACGAAGCACTTTTGGGTCGACCCAGATTGTGTTTGGGTCGACCCAAAACCCTCTGTTCCTCCACTAAATGTTTTAGGTCGACCCAGATTATGTTTGGGTCGACCCAGATTTGCTCCAGGCAGATTTTTGAACCAACTTCGCGGGCACGCCCCGGCTTCGTCCGAACTCGAAATGCGGCGTTTCTTGAACCGCTGGAAAGCTCTATGAGTCTACTTTCAAACCCAATTGTTCTCATTGTCATGGCCTTTGTATCTTTAGAGCTATGAGACTTTTACTATCAGTGTGTAAGATTTCCTCGAGGCTCATAGCTTCAGATTTCTTGTTCCTTTGTTTCGGGCCTTCCTTGAACCTTCTAAAGCTCATTGAGTCAATTTTTAAGCTTCGATGATTGTCCTCCATGGCATTGAGGGACCTTGGGTACTTCCGGATATAACCGGGAGTCTTTGCAAGCCTTTGGAAATGGATTTAGCCCTCCGGCTTGATCGAGTGTCCTTTGAACTTCTCGAGCCTTAGCCAAATTTTCGTGTCTTGGCTCTCGAGGCTCGGTGGTGGGATGACATGGGACACGTGGCCCTCGGATCCTTGGGATTCATCCCGGAGCGCTTCAAATGCGCTTTATTCCATGGTTTTACCTGAAACTACCAAAAACACACTTTGCGCAATATCAATCATATCAAGCGCTAAAATGCGCGCGTGTGTGATCTAAACGAGCTAGATGAGCCCGGATATGTACAATATTAGGGGCTCATCACACCCCCCAACTTGAACTTTACTCGTCCCGAGTAAATGAGATATAACTAACCAACTTACTACATTATGCTATGCAAACTTTCCGGATTTAAAGATACGAAACCTATGCTCAATTGACAAAAAGTAGGCAAGATTCGAAGACACCCCGTTAAACCCAATCCGGTGCAACCCACGCAAATGCATGCCATGAACTAAAGTGAACAAACTATGCCAAAATAGTCAAGCACATGCACCATATCAAGCTTTGATTCCAAAAACTCACAATGATACGCTCAAATTCAAATTTTTTTAACACACATGAAATACCATCACATCCCATGAAAGGCACTAGCGAGTAAATGCAATAGCGAGAGACAAAAAGCTATGCATGCTAACAAAAGGGCGCCGAAAGATGAAAGTAAGTAATTATTCACAATTGAGCTAACTAGAACGGAAATCATGCTTAGATAAACATAAATATCATCCATGCATCACGTGGAGTTAACGTAGCGTACATAGAATCAACTAAGGTCTTTATTGGCTTATAATGACCTTGGGTACAAGGAAATGGGAATACAAAATGAGTGTTGGCCATATGCTAGCTTGGATTACTTACCCATTGGCCACCACTTCAATCCTAACTACCCAAGAGATGCCTAAACTACTAGATAGATACTAAACTAAACCACCGACATCACATGCCATCTTCCTTGTCATCCTCCTCAATCTCCTCCTCATCCAGATATTCAACTTCTTGGATGTCTTGCCAATTCTCTTAACACGGTAATCAACTCTCTTCTAATTCCTCTTTGGCTCTTTCACAATGAACTTCATTTTTTTTTCTTTTCTTAGAGAGAATTAGAGTCATAAGAGGTAACATTTGCAACAAGAGAGGGAAAAGAAGGTCCCTTTTGGATTGGAAAGGTGGAAGATAAAACTTTGGGGCTTTTGGGTTTATATATTGGGAGGAGAGATTACACAAGATATTCAAACTTTTCCTCAACGCACCAACTTTCACATCATTTAGATCAACCCCAACTTCAATAGAATATCACAACACTTAACATCCCTCCAAACATCCGGTTTACCGAGGTTCACAATGAATGAGACTCGGACTTGGTTCGAAATAAGGATCAAGGTGACTCATATGTGGTATAATCAAACAAAAATACCTTGTATCATTTCCTAGGTGTAGACACCCCAATTTTGACCCTGCGTATCTCCGATGATGAATAAAAGAAAATATGTAGAATACCTTGAAATGGTCGATCGCGCCTTTAAAACCATTTGAAAACAACAAAGAATTTCCAGAAATAAGGAGTAGAGGGCCGGACGGCTTTAATCCCTACACCGAGCGGCTTTATTTCCTTAAGAAGAATGGACGGCTTTGATATCAGGGCCGGCCGGCTCTCTTCCAGAGCCGGCCGGCTCTCTTCCAGAGCCGGCCGGCTGTGTCTGTTACATGTCTTGTCCGAAAATCCGGGTTCAGAGATTCATCGCAGAAGAATATATTCGCCCGCGCCGAGAATATCATGATGGCAAAAATTTCTTGCGTGACCCGGTGGTTAACCTCGAACGTCTATAAAATCAATTCCACTCCCTCACTTTCAAAAGGAGAGAAAAACGGTTCTTACGATACCAGAGATTGCAAAAAAAAAAACATCGTGAAAAATTCTCCCTCGTCCAGTTACATCCCTTTCCAGTAAGAAGTTCCATACGAAAGATATTTCAAAACACCTACTCAACTCCAGAAGTTTTCGAAGGCATTGAGAATCAAACCCAAGGAAAAACAAGTTTCTTCCGGCGTTCGAATCGATCCAATCAAGGTATAAAATCGTATTTTCTGGACCGGGTTCTATAACCGCGGTCCTTTGAGGGGTTTTTTCCCGAACTCGGAATAACTCCAGTAGTTATCTTTGGATTCGGGAGAGTTTATTTACAGCAAAAATCATCCCGAGGTATCGAAACGAGCGATTTTTCATCATAATCGCGCGGTTCGGTCCTCTTTCGGGATACATTTTCTCTCCAAAACATTTTCTAAACATTGATACTCCTCGTAGGAGAATTTTTGTATAAAGGAAACCGGTTTTTTTTTTTTGTCAAACTCCATCCCTTCCAGAGGATAGAAGGTATTTTGTAAAAAACGGCCAGAGGGCCGGCCGGCCTTGATTCATAACCGGACGACTCTTACACCACAGTCGGATGTCTCTCCTCTGTTCTCCCCTGTTTTCCAGTAAACCTCCCCTATTTTCTTATCCTCTGGTGCGATTTACATTTTTAAAATTATACTTTTTCCCTCAATTTTCTTTTATTAACATTTAGTCCCTTAATTTTATTTTATTTCTATGTAATCATGTTAATTTTATTTATTTGTTGTTTCCTGTTATTTACTTGATTAATTGTCAAAGACTTTCAATAAAACATTTTTTTTTTAAAAAATCCCACAAATATTTAGTAGAGACCGGGAATATCCCGGGCGAGCGGGGTGCTTTTCCAAAAACCTTCCCCGCCCGTAACTTGGCTTCCGGACCCAAAAAGAATCTTTTTCGCGGGTCAAATCTTTTCCGAACGACACAAGAGTCATCAATTATTTTTAAACGGTTTCTCGTGTACCAAAAAGATTTTCTAAAATTAAATCCCGGGTGGCGACTCATATTTTCAAAAATATTTTCCTGACACCGGAAGTGGCCGTCCACACTAGGTACGCCAACGAACTCCAATATGATGCATACGAGATATTTACACTACTAAGCACAACAAAAGGGTATTATTTACGCAAATGCGGGAAATGAGAACAAAAAGCATGGGATGCTTTGAAATGAATTTCCACTCTAACCAATGCATGATATTTGACCAACAAGGGCTCAAATTGTTCAATGGAGTTCATGTATATACATGTGACATGGGTTCGAACACACAACTGAATTCACCGGGGTACCGACTCTTGCCATTATTAGTAAAATTGAGCATATTTAAGGTATCTAGCATGAAAAATCTACTAACAAGGGAAGCTTACACAAAAAATTATTTGGAGATCGAAAAACATAAACGGAATATGTACAATCTACTAACAAGGGAAGTATTTTAGCATAAATGTTTTGGTCAATCGGACCTTAAAACTGTCACCTTTCCCGCGATCTTAAGAGGTTGCCCTGCCCGATGAAGAGTCGTGCATTCCAATGCACGTCGTTTAAATCACATAGTCCTTAGGAAAATGAGACCAAGGATAATTAAGATGGCCTAAAATCTTCAATAAACTCTCATCAGTGACAATCAACCCCATTTATGAGGATGCTTATTCTAGTATCCCGATGAGAGATTATTAAAGAACTAGTCCATTTTCAGATTCTTCCAAAAGTCCTATTTTCCAAATTCAAAGGATACACTGTCAAAAGAAATACTGAGTATCGGGGCAGCTTTTTTTTTGGGACCGTTTTCCTTTAATCTCCAATGTCAGCCGTGCTCGAATAGCTTTCTGTGTTCCAGTCTATCCTTAAACACTTTTTTTAAGATTCAACAGCCTTATTGCTCTATCTTGGATGGTCACGAAAATTGATTGGCTCTGGTTCCAACACACGGGAACTTAACCTACCGAGTAACGACCTACCCATGGCTGTTGAAAACAACTTCTGAGACTTAGGGTGACACACATGATGACACATGCACGACATTCTCCTTTTCAAAATAAAACAAGCAGGGGCACTCCTGAGTTTCATTTTGCTTTTCTGTCAATTCTCAGTCGTCAAGCCAAACAAGAAAACCTTACCACTTGAGGTCGACTTTTGAGAACAAGGATTGACCCGACAAACAATCCCAAACAACAGTTAATTCGGATTGAGTCAGAAACAGTACAGTCAGGTTCAATGTCGAAAGCCACTGATTCAACGAAGAAAACTGAGGTCCAGGTCCTTAAAGAAGCCATGGAGGAGCAACGGGAAAACAACAACAAACAGATGGCCCAGATGATGCTCATGATTCAGGGATTAACCTCTCGGCTCCTACCACCACCAGAAGGTCCACCAAAAGGCCACCTACAAGACAATCAGGGTTTGGAAGCAATGATGGTTAAAATCGCCAAGCTTGAGGAGTCTGTTCAGAAACAGGAAAAGATAGCCATTACAGGCATTGATATGGAAAAATTATGCCTGTTCCCAGACGCCAAGCTCCCAGAGCGATTCGAGCCAATTGATTGGGATAAGTTCGATGGAAGCGGCGATCCAAAAGCTCACCTGCAAACATATGCGGGCACTCTGTCTATGTATGATATAGGAAAAGACGCAATGGGCCAAATGTTTCAACAAACACTCACGGGACCGGCACTGCGATGGTTTTTGAATCTGGACATTTCAAAGAAAAGGACTTGGGATGACATTGGGGTAGCCTTTCAAACCCAGTACAACTACAACATCCAGCTTGAAATGACTATTCGAGAGCTGGAATCAACAAAGATGGGGAAAGATGAATCTTTTGCTGATTTTGTCAAAAGGTGGAGAGAGAAAGCCTGTCAAATGATTGATAGACCTTCTGAAAAGGAACAAATGAAAATCATTACTCGCAACCTATCACCAGACATTGCTAAACACTTGGTGGTGTTTCAGACTTCTGCAAATTTCGAAACATTCTAGCAGGCCTTGCCATTGAGGAGGCGATACAGAATGGTGTCCTTGGGAAAGGTGATTATGATTCAAAGTTTGAAAAGGCTTACTACGGAGATAGCAGCACCCAGTATACAGCTACTTCCTCCAAGTTCACAATCAACAGCACCAAAAAAGCCAAGCCAACCAAAACCACAACCCAAATCAACCAGCCCAAAGACCAACCAAGATCGTTTTCCAAATTCACCACACCCCTATCCTCGGTCTATGAGGAACTCCTCAAAGATGGTCTCCTCAAACCACTCCCTCCAACTCCTCTACCACAAAAGCTTCTATCCAACCACAACCCGGATGCCTTTTGTGCCTTCCATCAAGTACCCGGTCATGCTACCGATGAGTGCCACCGCCTCCGCCATGAAATTCAAGATCTCATTGACAACGGGTCCATCCCTGTCAGAGCTGAAAACCGTGCTTAACCAATGAATCATCAGTGATCATGCAATAACTCAATCTTCCACGAATCTTGGGAGCATGCAAGTCGGGCCAAATCTTCGGGTCAAATTTTTCAAAGTCTTAGTTGCGTCAGGTTGTACTTCGAGTCTTTCATGTTTTTGCTTTCAAGTTTGTGTCTGTCTTCAAAATTCGAGTCTGTAGTGTCCTATTACTGTCGAAAAACCAAAAAAAATAAAGTCACCTTTGTAGTTCTGAACTACGCACGACCTGATTTCTTGCAATAGGATACGTAAGCAACCCTTTGTGGTTCGGTCGCAAATTTCAATAACTTTTATGTCACACCTTTGTGTTGAAATTGTCATAATAAACTTGAGTTTCTTGGAATTGTTTTCCACCATCATTTGAGAATCATGAGAATCACTTCAAAACACGAGATTGAATCCTTGCCCTACGAAAGAAGAAGGAATTCCAGACACCATTCCACAATGCCATCAAGAAGCAATGCTTTGGTATGGAAAAAGCCTGCTAGGTCGAAAACCCGCAAGGGCAGCCTAGGCAAAAGTTAAGGCAAAAAGCTCGCTAGATCAAAACTTCAAAACATGATCTAGGCAAAAGTTAGAGCATGACAGATTTTCACTATCAAGTTGCGCGATTCAAAATGAAGAAAGGCATTCTTTGCTTTTATTTCCCAGATAAATATACCCCCCTGAAAGCCCTTTTGAGCCTGAATCATTTTCTTTGAAAAAGACCCTTCCTAGGCAGCTATCCCCCACACTGGGGTAAAATAAGAGATATGAAAGTGCCAACGCATAGTTTCCAAAGGCACATCAAGAATTCCAGAAGGTGCCCACGGCATGATTTCCAGTGGCATATCAAAACTTCCAAAACGTGCCTAACGCATAGTTTCCAGTGGCACGTCCAAATTTCAAGAGAATGAACGTGCCAAACACATAGGCACAATAAATTGTGGAAATGCTCGAACAAAATGGGGCACAAAGAAAATGCCCATTGAAAGCAAGAAGGGGCACCAATGTAGTTCAAGATAGCTGCTAGCTCCAATAACCCGAAGGAAAATAAGATTTTGAGCCTATTATCCTTTCTTTGTCAAGCCCCAAAACCTTGACCCCATTATAACCTGAATAAAGACCTTTCAGATTGGAAAGCGCAACTTGATAGTGAGAATCCAAGTCGAAAAGGGAACAGTCTAATCTCCCTTAAAAGTCAAAGCATTGTGCAAACAGTGGCGTCAGCCAAAGCAGAAATCCAAACTGGGGCACATAATTGTGTCTTCAACAGCAGCCCTCTAAACTAGGGCAACTCAGGTCATCATCAGCAACCCAGGGCATGGGTTCATAATAAGAAATCTCGTGTTTTGAGGGAATAATTGATTTGAATGATCATCATTTGACGGAGTGAAAGAATTTCAAAATCCCGAAGGGAAAGTCATCAAAAACTCAATTTTGTCATATCAATTGTGGGGCACATTTTGTCATCCTCGAGTTTGTCAAGCTCAAGTCAACATAGTTTTGTCAAAATCCACCACATTTGTCCAAAAGGCCGATCAAATCCCTCGGCCTTGCCAGTCATATTAAAGTACACTTTGTTGTCCATATGGCCGATCAAATCTCTCGGCCATGTCAGTCTTGTAAAATCCTTTCAGTCAGCATGGTCTTGTCAAAAATACACTTCATTGTCCATGTCTTGCCAAAGGGCATCATTGTAAAGTCACTCCTCCGTCTGGACCTTGTCCAAATTCACACAAGGTCTTTATCTAGTCAGGCCCTAAATGGTCTTGTTAGTCTTAGACTCATGGAAGACGATTTCAATACATGGAAAAATCTACGTTCAGATACACAAGTCAATGGGTGGCCAAAACCACCAACAGATTCAGAACTGAGGGGCACATTTGTCCAAGGCTGGGGTACGTCAGCCTACCACAATTCACTGGGGCAATCATGTGCCCAAATCCAAGAACTAGGGCACGTTGACCCATAACCATTTACCGGGGCAAGCATTCGCTAGGATCCAAGAAGGCTCAAAGCCGCAAGCTCCAGCCTCAACAAAAACAAATCCAAGGGTCAAATCTTAAACCTGAAGAACCAGCCCGAGTTCCAAACCTTGGCCGAAAGGAAAGACAGTAAAGCAAAAGAGACACCCCGTTGTGCCTCCTACGTTTTCAAAAAAAAGAAGGGGATGTTGTCATTATGCCATCAAGTGTCGAAACCTGCGTCTCACACAACCATCCTTCGGGACGATTCTTCAATCCAAATTCCTCAGTGACAGTTTTTCAAACTAAAATCCTCTATAAGCACTCATTGTGTTCTTAAGTCTTCCTTGGCATTAACCTTTGCGGTCTAAATTTTTCACTAGAAACAATTTACAACACATGCACTCTTGTGACTCTGAATAGTCACATACACTTTTGTGACGCTGAACGGTCACATGCACTTTCGTGACTCCAAACAAGTCACGTGCACTCTTGTGACTCCGAATGGTCACAATCACTTTCTTGACCCCGAACCGGTCATAAGCACTTTCGTGACTCCGAACAAGTCACGCGCACTCTTGTGACTCCGAACGGTCACAATCACTTTCATATACACTTTCTTGACCCAGAACCGGTCATAAGCACTTTCGTGACTCCGAACAAATCACAGTCGCATTTAAAAATTTTCATGTAAGTCCTTGTACGGCATTTGAAAAGGTTTCATGTAAGCCCTTGTACGGCATTTAAAAATTTTCATGTAAGTCCTTGTACGGCATTTAAAAGTTTAATGTAAGTCCTTCCACGGCATTTAAAAAGTTTTCATATAATGTAAGTCCTTCCACGGCATTTAAAAAGTTATGTAATGTAAGTCCTTCCACGGCATTTAAAAAGATTTCATGTAATATAAGTCCTTCCACGGCATTTTTCAAAAGTTATGTAATGTAAGTCCTTCCACGGCATTTAAAAAGTTTTCATATAATGTAAGTCATTCTACGGTATTTAAAAGTTTAATGTAAGTCCTTCCACGGCATTTAAAAAGTTTTCATATAATGTAAGTCCTTCCACGGCATTTAAAAAGTTTTCATGTAATGTAAGTCCTTCCACGGCATTTTTCAAAAGTTATGTAATGTAAGTCCTTCCATGGCATTTAAAAAGTTTTCATATAATATAAGTCCTTCCACGGCATTTAAAGTTTTCATGTAATGTAAGTCCTTCCATGGCATTTAAAAACTTATGTAATGTAAGTCCTTCCACGGCATTTAAAAAGTTTTCATTTAATGTAAGTACTTCCACGACATTTTTCAAAAGTTATGTAAGTCCTTCCACGACATTTAAAAAGTTTTCAGATAATGTAAGTCCTTCAATGGCATTTAAAAAGTTATGTAATGTAAGTCATTCCACGGCATTTAAAAAGTTTTCATGTAATGTAACCTCCAACACCTCGACCAAGTTTGAGGAATTTTCATCACTCGCTCCTTTCGTCATTGGGCATCCTGTCAAGAATGAAACACCAACTACCTACTAAGAGTGAAATGATTAGAATCGACTTGCTCTGTAAAAGCCAAGTCCCCAACGAACAAATCTTCACGCGATTAACGGGTAGTACTTTTCTCCCTTGCCAAAGCAAGGTGGCTATACCAGACCACCACCAACAAAACTAAAAACAAAAGTAATGCCATGCACCCCTTTCACGTGAAATCCAAACATCTGCTGTACTACGAAAAGCTACTAGAACGAGCATATCACCCCATTTCAAGCCCTTCGTTAAAAATTGCACGCGACCATGCCATAAGATAAGGTACTTAGAGTAGAGTGATATCAGTAGTCGCTTAAGGAAATTAAGTTCCAAAAAATGCATAATGTGAACCAAATTCATTTTCAAAGTATTGACAAGATTTACTAAAAGTGGATTGTAAACACAGTCATAATTATCAACACCTAGAAAATCAATTAGTTCAACTATTTCAAGCTCTTGTGGTGGAGGACATTCAATGGAAGTGCTTGTGGCATTAGCCTCAAAAGTTTTCTCAGGAAAAGGCATATCAAGTGTACAAGTAAAATCCTCTTGGGGAGCCCAATCGAAATCAGGCTCATCGTCCCATTTAACCTTTGAGATTTCTTCTAAAGCTAAAATAACCCCTTCATTAAAGAACAAGGGTTTTATTTCCTCTTCCTCCCTCGCACGAGAATTGGTCATCTCAGGTTCTACTTCCTCATCTTCCCTCGCCCAACAATTGGTCATCTCACTTTCAGTCAACTCGCAAAATTGGGGCTTTTGAGCTAATTCATCAAGATAATCTCAACTCTCTTCAACCTTTTTACTCAGGAATTCTTCATCCGACAACAAGTCAAACTGACATGTCTTAGAATTTAAACCATGACAAAAGATAGCCAGAAGACTCCCAAGCTCACAATTAAACTTCGACCAAGAGAATATGGAACATTTAAATCGCTCCCAATACTGCGAAGAAGACTCATCATCTTGTTGATTGAAATTGGATAGGTCTTGCAAAAGCATGTGAGTCTCATAAATGGCAGTGAATTTTTCAAAAAAATATTTTATCATCTCTCCCCATGTATGGATAGATCCAAGACTCAAAAAATAAAACCAATCCTGAGCACTATCTTGCAAGGACAATGGGAACACTTGTAACATAGCCACTTCATCGCTACAAAAAGCTTCCTCAAGTTTATCAATATGCGAAAATGGATTTTCTGAGGCCAAGCCATAAAATATAGGAAGTGACATTGAACAATCTAATTATTGTGCATACACTAAGAACTAGCAGAAGGGAGGGGTTATTCAACCGCCTCACCACAAAACAGTTCCGAGGGGCTAGTCCGCCACCTCGTTAATATACACAGAAAACTAAACAGCATGTATACATCCTCGAGTTTCGTTACACCTCACAGTCAAATTGCTAATGAATGTGCCTTTAGTCGGAGGTTTCCGCTCTCAGATGTATACTAGCTTGAACAGAAATGAACACTACTAAACTATACTATACTAACAAAATGGGATAATTACAGTGGCGTGGCACGAGGCAAACTCACGCGTGGTAAACCATTGGGTCCCCGACAACTGCGCCAAAAATGCTTTACACCCAACTTTGTTTATTTAGTAGGCTTGCCCGAAGCGTAGGGCTTAAGTCGGAGATCGCATAATACCGGTAAGACCGGATCGAATCCACAGGGACCGAACGTACCGAGCGTGACATTGTCTTGCGCATGAGGGTTTTTTAGCCTTATTGATTAAAATGCTAATTAAAACTAAGGCAAGGTCTAGGGGAATTTCAACAAACCACAACCAAGGCTAATCCGATCCTCTCTCGATAACCGGCTCGGGGCATCGTTAGATGATCCCGAACGGAAGATTTAGAGTTTAA
>JAXBDA010009878.1:0-11615 GCA_036023075.1 Gaultheria prostrata
GTGTCCATGCATAACCTCGGCTCAATCCTATGATCAAACCCTAATTCGGTCGGTTATCGCCCAACTAGTGTCATTAGATGTCAAACATGTATCACAACCCCGAGGGAACTTAAGATAATGTTGGATACGCTAAATCATACTCATGACACGCATCTCGATGTGTTTTACGTCAATTAGAATGAACATAATATGCACGTCGCACAAAACGGGCTAAAACGGGTCAAAAAGAGCAAAATGACCTTTAAGAGGGTTTGGGTCGACCCAAAATGTGACTGGGTCGACCCAAAATAGTCCTAAGATGATCAGAAGGTTTTGGGTCGACCCACTACAGGTTTGGGTCGACCCAGAATGCTTACGAGCAGATTTTGAATGGTCCCCAGTATTTTCGCCATAACTTTTCACACCGAACTCCGTTTTGGACGTATTATATATCGAAACGTAGGTAATTTGAAGAGCTACAACATTTTAGTTTTACACTTTTCCCAATTCTGCTTTGAGGTTGCCCAAAAAGCCTAAATAGTGACCTGTTCTAACAGATTTTCACCCATGGTGGGCGATTTCAACCCAACTCAAATCAAACCCGCAAATTGGCTAGCAAATCACTTAGGAAAATAGATAGAACAACTCCACATCAACATTATGAGACTAGAGTGCTTTCACAAAGGCTTAAAGCAAGGATTAAGAGAGATTTAACAAAAGTGATGACAATACACACACAAACATCAAGTTTACATTGAGAATTGAAGGATGATCCCCTACCTCTTTGAGATTTGGACATGAAAACACTTCAAATGGTAAAACCCTAGCCCAAGCTCCAAACTCCAAACTCCAAGCAAATTTCTTCAAACACCGGGGTGAAACGAAAGCACCAATGCGTAGAGCACGCGATTTTAGGAAGCTTTTGTGAAGGGGTTAAGGTTGGAATTGAGGGATTGACTTGGGTTGGTGAGGATTGAGCTTGGAGGAGTTATGGAGGAGAGAGGAGGGAGAGAGAGAGGGCCGGCCAACTAATGGGGAAGAAAGGTCTCTTTCTCTCTCTTCTCATACACCACACAACCCACTCAAATCTCTAAAATTACACCCCAAGTCCAAGAGTGACTTGTGTAAACCAAATACACCTCAATCAACATATATCTCACCAACTCTCCAACACTTAGTCAATATTAACATTTCATTCAATTCCTTACATTAACCCATTGTTATTTATGAAAAAGAAATATGAATTTCCGGGTCTTCACAGTCCCTGTGGAATTTCACCTTAATCATACTCATACTTGTTAAACCCATTGAAGAAAATCATGTTTTTGACTTACTGTGTTGGAAGTATAAGTTGGTCTTGCTCCTACAAGGTTTTTCCTTTGATTTGGTAGCTTACTATCCCCATTGTGTATAGAGTTCACTTTAGTACTTGTTAAATGCATGAAACCCACTTGAACCGTGTTTTCTAGCCATTTGAATTGGGGAAAATGTTAGATTCATGCAATTGGTTGATCCTCCATGTTAATTAGACGTTTAATCATTCCCCTACGTCTCATTGTAATGTATTTGCCTTTGGAATCGTCCAAAATAGACTTCGGTAGCATATTTTCATCAAAAATGGACTTGGAAGCAAAAATTGGTGGGTTTTTCCTCTCTAGAAATCCCGCCCGGGTGGCCATGACCCCGCCCGGGCGCCCGGGGCAGTTTCAAATGCTTTCTTGTGTTGTGTTTTATCTTGCCTCCTTGTGTTTATTCGGCCACGAAACGTGTTTTTGGTACATGTAACGTGTTTTCGTACTTCGGTAACACTTAGAAACTTATTAATGATGGGGAATGACTAAAGTTAACCGAGTTGGGTCGTTGGTTGGCCAAAGGAGAATTTGATGAGTGTATTGACACGTGATTGGCCTGGATAATTCGATACATGTATTTTATTTGGTGCGAAGTTGACGTGAAAAATTTACAGAATGGAATTGGGGATTAATAATGCATAATTTGAGATTTAGAGTTAACTCTGGATGATACTCGGTCCGTCGCGTGGGCGTGATGCGAGGAATTTAAATAAACAAATGATCGAAATGAATATGTGATTCGATGATTGAATGAGTTGGGTATACACGGGTACGTGTCGATTATGCTTGGGTCTATGTGAAGTATCGGGTACCTGTCGGGTATGTGTTGGATACGTGTTGAGCACGGTGGGACATAACTGGTGTGACTGAAGGACTTTGAATTTGATTACGTTCCTTAGACTCATTTGTGATTTCCCTACTTGTTGAATGTTATACCCGTGTGTCTATACCTCATGTACACCTCTTTTACATATATAATTGGTAGACGTTTTCCTACTGAGCTAGTGAGCTCACCCTAACAATTTCAGGTACCAAGCATGGAGCATGAGGATGGTTGCTTGATGCGTGTGCATGCATATTTGATTGGAGCATCGAAGAAATTTCATTTTCATTTTCGGGAATTACAGTTTTGATAAAACTACAATGTAACCACTATTGACTTCGTCTTATGATTTTAATTATGTAATCATTTTCGAACGACTTATGTAATAATATTTGGGGCATGGGAGACCGTGGACTTGTAATACATTCTGACTTTGATCCATGATAGGTTTGTTGACTTTTGACTTGGCCCGTGGACTTAGTTGACCGTCCATGTGGATTTTATATTGTATTATCATTTGAAAAGTGAGGGCGTGACATCCCCTCCCCTCTCGCTCAAATTTTCTTCAACTTCCACACCAAATTCACCCCCCCCCCCCCACCCCCCTCAAACCCTTCATAGATCCACTCACCTACGTTCATCTTCACGCCATTGGAGCTTGGGTTTCACTTGCATTCAATCCAGGATGTCTTTTTCGATGGGTTTGAGTTAGAGAGCTAGGGTTTAAGCTTGGGTTTCGGTTAAGAGGTCGATCTTTGAGGTATGGGTTCTTTCTACTCTCTCTAAGTGTTTATTGAAGTGATATGTGCTTGATTTTTCCTTGGATCAAACCATTTTTGCTTGTGTCAAAACCCAATTTTTCACCCCAAAAACTGTCCCGACAGCCCCTGATGGGAATCAAGTTGTCTAGACGAAAAATCCAGTATCCACCTGAAAATTTGTTTGTTGAATGCGGGTCTTGTTTGATCCTCCCTTGACCTCCGGTTGAGCTGTTTGGTCTTGTACTTGAAAAACCTTTTGTTTGCACCTTATAACTTGTTGAAATTCTCATTTCTAGTTCAATACTTATATACTGAATTGTTTCATGAATACGATGACAATTATGCCTACCCTCGTACGCTTGATAGTTTTGAACGTATCGTGATAGACAATGAACATGTTTTTAGCGAAATGGATTATGATTTGAAGGGACACTTAAGGGGCACATAGTACTTTGAAAAAGGGATGTTTTATGACTTAAAGTTGGTTTTGTGGTTACTAGGGCCACCATTTGGTGGGACTTTAGGCTGGGTAACGAGGCCCCGTAATCTCGGCAAGGGGAATGAGGCCCGTGAATCTCGGCAGAGGGCAACGAGGTCCAAAGGAGACATCCCGAATGCTCGGCAAGGGTAACGAGACCAAAAATTCTCGGCAGGAGTTACGAGAACAAAAATTCCTAGTTTCGAAAATATAGATAACAATGATTTTGGAATGAAAGATGAAAATGGATGAAAAGTGTGTGTGGACATTTAGGACTTTACAAAAAGGATTTCATTGACGAAATGATGTTTTATGAACCCGATCGAGGACACTTACATTCTCAAATAGATTATATCTTGATGTTTCTCAGTATCTCTCGTACTCATATCATATCATATGCATTTAGCATTTGTAGAGGATTTCATACAAGATAAGGTAGCTCGCCCTATCATTTTCAGGTACAAACCACGGGACATGAGTTGACGTGCTTAGAGTGCACGGTTTGGATGAAAATGATACATTGAAGAGTTATTGTATCTTATGAACTTTATTTTTGAAAGATGATTTTGTAACTTTATCTATTCAATATTTTGACTATTAGAAGAATTATTTAATAACTGTAACTCTTTTATTTATAAATTCATATAGGATGCATGTACCTGATGTAGAGTTGGTTATTTGTTTTGACTTTCAACGTTTTGAGGTGTATTTTGGGAAGTTATGAATGGAACGATAGGGATATTTTAGTTGAGAAATGAATTTCTATTATCTTGAAAATCGAGGGCATGACATCTCGGCCATGCCCGGCTCTTTTCTCTAAGTCAACAAGCCATGGGGTCACCTTAGCTTTACCTAGGTCTTTTCTCTAGCGATCAGAGTCACACACGGCTTTCCCCTTGTCTTTTCCCTAAATAACCCCAAGAGTCACCTCGGCTTTACCCAAACTTTTCCCTAGCAATCAGACATTAGAGTCACCACGGCACTACCCGTGTCTTTTCTCTAAATAACCACAAGCACTAGAGTCACCTTGGCTTTACCCAGGCCTTTTCCCTAGCAATCAGACATTACAGTCACCACTGCATTACGCACGTCTTTTCTTTAACAGTCAGATTTACTATGGCTTTCCCCGGATCTTTTCTTTGAGCTTCTCACAATACATTACACATTTCCCAAAATAAGTTGTCTCGTATTTCTACGATGTTAACAAGACCCACTCAGGGCTTGTTTGGATGAAGGTTTAGGAAGAGGGATGAGGCAATCAGGGGTGATAAGGGGTTGATGTGATGTTTAGCCCCTGGTTTGGGAACAAAAAACACACCCGCACTAAATAGCCGCGGGCTAAATAGTTAGGGAGAAGCCGCACTAAATAAAAGCAGAGGGGAAGGATGCTTATATTTAGTCGGGGGTGATAACCCACCCCATTTTACCTTCTTACCCCCCATGCAATTCCTTCGGATAAAAAAATAAAGTACTTCCACGTGTAATTTTTAATTTTTGTTTACACCCAATTAAACTACTACTCCCTCCGTCCATTTTATAGTGTGTACATTTTCATTTTGGGTTGTCCCTTAATAAGTGTGTTTTGAAAGTTAGAAGGTACATTTCCTATTTTACCCTTAAAAGTAGATTCCTTTCTAAAAAGTTAGTAGGTATTATTATATTGATAATGGTAAGTAATGGAAAATAGATATAAAAGTTGTAAAAGTTGATGTGAGAGAAAAATAGTTGGAATTCTCAGGTAACACACTTAAAAAGGGACGGAGGGAGTACTAGATATCTTTAGAATTTTACATTGTTGGCTTGTTGAGTTGCTTTGCAATATCATTCGGATAAAAAAATAAAGTACTTTCGCAAAAAAAAAATTTATTTTTGTTTGCACCAAATTAAACTACTAATAGAGATCTTTAATTCGATACAAAAAAAATTATAGAATTTTACATTGTTCGCTTGTTGAGTTAATTTTAATATTTAATATTCTTAAATTATGCTATAAAAGAATTTTAAAATGAATTACTTAATATAATTTTTAACAAAACAATTAATTTTGATAGTTATATAAATACATAAATAATATATGCAATACCAAGGGCAATAAAGTCTTTTGACATGATTTTACATCATCTACTTTTTTTATCCCTCCTTTTTTATCCCCCATTCAAACCGGGGACTATTTAATCCCTCATTCTTAAATGTCACATCAATGTGGGTCCACCATGACTATTTTATCCCCTTACTATTTTATCTCTTCAAAACCAATACGCCATACGAATGGGTCGTCAGTGTGATAACACCTAACCAAACGGGACTTGTTCAAAGACAAATGTAATTTGTTTACTAGATTATTGAAGCCATTTCAACCTGATTATTTTTGGATGGAGTATATTGTTCTATACGTTATGGCCTTCAAAATGAATAGTCTTTGAACAAAACTAACTTGAAACGCACAGCAGCCTACTTTGTTCAGGGCACATTAGGGCCTCCCTCTCCAGACAATGCGAAGCAGTGTGAGAATTCTCTCTACGAAAATTGAACGCACAATTAGGGGTGATTTGGCAAAAAAAAAAAAAACTTGTTTTTTGGTTTATTGGTTTATGTAGTAATAAACCAAAAAACTCCTTTGGTTCAACTTGTGGTTTATTCCATTGTTTAAAGAGAACTCATGTGGTTTATTTGTCAAACCACTGTGGTTTATTCCAGTTTATTCCCCCAAAAAAATAACTCTTTTTTTTTTGTCAAACCACTGTGGTTTATTCCGGTTTATTCCTCCCAAATAAATCAAAAAACAAATTTATTTTTTTTTTCCAAATCACCCCTTAACTTTACTCAAGTATAGCTACATAACTGCTGACTCTCACCTTTCAAGAAAGACCCGCGTTAGAGAAAAGTATTACAACAACGTAGTAAAATCATGTTGACTTTTCTAAAGCACATGATTAACAAGAAGAGTTCCACCATAATTAACACAAACATATTAGATTTGAAACCCGTTTCAGTGTCATTGGCTTAAAATTTGGAGCCCGTTTCAGTGTCATTGGCTTAAGAATTTTTTGGTTTTATCTTTATTCAATTTTCTTTTGCATTTTTTGATTTGGATTTTGGATAATGATTAGAGGGAGAAACGAAGATAATGATTAAAAATATGAGATAATGAGTGGAGAGAGATAAAGAGAAAAATGAAATTAATAATTAAAAATAGAGATAATAATTGAAGAGAAATGTGAATAATAATTAAAAAAATTGGTCTAAAAAATCCAAAACAAATAAGGTAGAATTCTTAAGCTAATGACACTAGAATGAGATGTTGCTCCACCCATAAGGTTGATCATTTCCTCCGATCCATTTGAATCCGATCCGATCCTCGCTCCGAACGGATCGGCAATATGGAGATCTGTTTGGGGATTGGATAGGATATGGAATTTTTTTTAAAAAATATTTGGGGATCGGGTAGGGGGTGGAGATAGGCATGTCCCCGCACCGAATCCGTTCTCCTAGCCATCCCCGCCGCGTCTCGTCCCCGAATTCCCGAAACATAAGGATCTATTTATAAGTTAAGAAACTTTGGGGTCTCACTAAATTCTCTCCAAACATATGTGGTCTCAGATGTTTGTTATGATTACAGATGTGTGTTATGAAAACTTGAATAAAAGACAATTCTCATAGTGGTAATTCCTTACTGTTGTTTTTCACTCAAGTTGATTACTACGCCTGGTTAATTTGAGTCATGCTAAGTTGTTGGTGAATGCTTGTTGTTGAAAGATTGATGCATGGAAGGAAAATCTTGTTCATAAAATCTTCTTTTCTGTTTAAAAAAAAAGATCAATTTGTGTTTTTTTTTAAATGATTAGATCCCCGAATCTCTATGGGAATTCCCGTTCCCCATTTGAAGTGGAGATGGATCAAGGATGAAAATGAAGCCCTGTTCCATTGGGGATCAGGTCAGGAATGGAGGTGGAAAAGGGGCTTAGAAATTGAGGATGGGGATAATACTATCCGGTCCCCGATCCGTCTCCACCCCCCCACCCCCCCCCCCCCCCTATCCAGTATCCACCCATGAAACTGAGAAGTGGAGTAATAGACAGACAAGATATACACTACTACTGTATAGTAGTAGTTCAGTACTGTACTGGTTTGTATGAGTGTACGTATGTATGTGAAAATGCATAGGGAAGAGGCGAAATGAGAAAAGGGGGCAGTACTGCAAAGGTAGGCAGGCACGAGAGGCAGTAGTGAGTGGACAAGTGAACATGGCATTTACCTGAAAGCTTATTAAAAGTACGTATGGAAACGTCTAATCCCTTCTCAGAAACAAATTCAAAAATCCAAAAAACAATTGACTACAAAAAAATAAAGCCAGCCCTAAGTACCAGTACTGTACCAACCTCAATCAACCTCTCTCTCTCTCTCTCTCTCTCTCTCTCTCTCACTGAGAGGAGCGCGGTTCTTCCGGGGGGAAGTGTTACTTATGGGTCCCGCAGTTCATGGCTTTCCCAAAACTACAGTCCCCATCACGTCCCCAGCTGCAGTGTTTGGCTGTTTGCTCTTTTCTATCTCCAGAGATTACCAGCGAGTGAGTTCTCAAAACGAATTTTTCAATATTTTTAATTGATATTCTCCGGGAAGTTATTCTTTTTACAGAGTATACATCAACGGGATTATACTAATTTTCAGGGATCGTTCTCAAATAAATTTTATCAAGTATGCATCCCTTGATTTTATCCATTGGTAAAGAAATTTAATAAAATCTCAGATTTTTTCAGAATCTATTACAGAACAATCCCTTTAGTCTAAAAATATACTTCTCCCGTCCCATATTGGTGTGTCTCTTTACTTTCTTAAACTTATCAAAGAATTATTTATATATCATAATTTATGATTTTTTTGGTCATTCTAACAATTTTGTTTACTAAACCTAATTGAGATCTATTAAACAAGATCCATATTGAAGCTTGAGAATATGGAACGAAGGGAGTAAAAAACACTATAGCGAAGGGTTTTTGCGACACTACGTGTCAACTTTTGTTTGACTGGCTTTGCATCAGGGTACAACGGAATTTTGTGCTGGACGATTTCGGGATCAATTCCCGGCATGTCCTCATAATTGACCCACCGTGCGTTTATTGTGGTAATCTGAAATCTTATCTTATAAGGCTCGCAGACAAATATATTCACGAAAAAATTAGTTTGTTTAATTATCGATAGTTATATCGAAAATTGAATTTTGGTTTATAAAACGGACAGTCATGCATTAACATCTTAACATATAAACTATTGACAGAATCCATGCCATTCGTTTTGTAAACCAAAATTCGATTTGTGATATACTTAGGACCCGTTCCACTAACTCAAAAAGTCAAAAGCCAGCTTATTGTGTTTTTCGAGACAGGTCATCCCCTCACAATACATCACATAAAAAATCACAAAAAACTAATGCGTATTACGAGCTCTAACATAAAAAAGCCAAAAAATCAAAAAAATCAAGTTAATGACACACACCTTTATTGATGTCCTAATAAACTGATGTTTTGCATGAATACACAACTCTGTAAGTTCTATGAAATGAACAGTTCAAATTATTATAATTATTACACTATCGGACCCACAAATATCGGACCCACAAATGGCTGTGATGGATCAAATTTCCGTCTCATCAATTTATCAAAATCCCTGAAGCCATTCTCGTATCTCTATCTCTCTCTGTTTTTTTTCCTTCATAAACGTTACCTTCTAAAAAAAATAGTGTACTAGTACTTTGGTTCTCGTCTAGGAGATGAAAAACAATATAATTATTTACAATTTATATACTAATGAATAAAATATTAGTCGATATTGTATAATTTTTTTTTATTTCTCTTCGATTATTTCTGTTCAAAAATGAACATGTAGAAAGTTCGAAAATAAAAATGTCGAGTTTTTGGAAAAATTTATTGGTTCTCATCTACAAGATGAAAAATAGTATTATATATTTAAAAGTTACCTACTAAAGAATAAATATTTACTGTATATTCTACAATTTTTTGTTTCTCCTCAATTATTCAACATGTAAAAAAATTTGCAACTAAAAAACCCCAGTCTTGGTAACCTATAAATTTTTATTGAAATTTTGAGGCAAACTTTTACTTATTATTCTAGACGTGTGTCACATTAATATGGGATATGTACGGCTTGTTCGTTTGGGTTTTCGGAACCGGGTTTCGAAAACCCTCCCTTCTTCAGTTTCCCCAATGGATTTTCTGTCTTTTTATTTTTAGAAGGGTTTTGAGAACCGGTTCTCAAAATCCCATTTGGGTTTTTCACAAGGGTTTTCAAGGGTTTTAAGAACCGGTTCTCAAAAATCCTTCCAAACAAGGTGGTAGCACTCTCGGCTGTCACATTAATATGGGATATGTAGCACTCTAGGCTATCGCTTTGAATTGTCATTCCATGCTTTCAATTTCAATCACTCTCTCACAAATTCTACTAGTTTGAGTTTTTTTCTTTTTTAAGAAATTTTATATTTCTGCTCTTATTTTCGTCCACATCAACGAATACACTTTTTGTGACTTATCTTTAGGGGTGTCCCACTTAAAGGTGTTTTTAAGATAAATTGGATTTTTACGACTTTTTACGTGATGTATTATGAGAGAATAACCTCTCTTGATTTTGAAATAAACTATTTTTTGTTAGTGGAATGGGGCCGCCTGCATATTGAAGCCTAGAAATCTAGACGTGTATTGTGTAAAAATAATAATAATAATAATAACATGACAGAATAATGTTTTTAGCATAATAAATTTTCTCTGACATCTTTTTTACACTTTCATTCTTAATTATTTGTCTTTTCTCTTTACATCTTTTCCCTCCAAGCCGAATCTAGCATGAGATTCTCAAGGGTTTTCACTGGCCTCAAGGATGTTGTTTGGATTGTTTTTTAAGTTTGGTTTTTGGTAATAATTAGAAGGATAAATTAGAGTAATAACTAGAAATAGAGAGTAATGATTGAAGAAATATAAAGAGAGAAATGAGAATAATAATTAAAAGATAAATATAATGATGGAAGAGACATGTGAGAAATGATTGGGGAATAATGGAGAAAATCGGTCTTGAAACCCAAAACAAATCTCTTACGTAAAAATTTCAACGATTATGTTCTTTATGAGATATTTCTATTTTATAATTTTATGTGCATTTTAGGTTTTTTATTTGTTGTTAATTTAGTAAAAATCACTTACACCTCATCTATCATTCTTTCACACGTTGTACCCTTCATCTTTAAATCCTATCAACCAAACCCCCTCATCTTTCATCCCGTATCATTTAGCACCATTCCGTTACTACTCCGTCCATTTTTTTAACAGAAAATTTGACCCTCCATCCAAATCAAAAAATTTAAGCCCCTTTTGCCCTCCATCTTCCTCCCACAACAACACCCTTCTCTGGTTAGTTTCTTTTCCCATCTAACCACGGATAATTAACACCACACCCACCACCCCAAATTCAACACAGCGAGCAGGGGAAAAAAATATAAAAATAAAATAAGATTGTGGGTATATTTACTCTCTCTCTCTCTCTCTCTCTCTCTCTCTCTCATGTACTATATGTCTATCTCTCTCGCTATCTATCTTTAGCTTTCAAGAACGATGATGACTGAATTCGCATATTTTGCTATGGGAGATCTAAATTAATTAGAACTATTGGTTGTAGAAGATTTAGCAACATTGGGGAAGAAGATATACTACGAATGGTTCGGGTGGGTTCTGCGGGTCCAACCAAGAGACAATTTAATTCAAATCAGAAATCCATATAAAGATCATTAATACATGTTCATCTCAGATCATCACTGACCCGGAGATCTTCAAGATCATCAACTTGGTTCATGATGGCAAATACTAAGATTTTAGGAAATCCATTTCTTGGGGCCTAAACTAAGAGTGATTTAAGGGTTTGAGTCAATCAGTGACCCAGAGATCTATGCTGGGCTGGGAAGATGTAGGGTCATAGATGGACACGCGTAGGGGTAGATTAACATGAGTGGCACTTACATCGGCCAGGTCAGACTCTATGGTGTAAAACAGAGAAATACGACAACTCTACCGACGACTGAAATTCTCTGAACTTTCAAAACCGCAGCCGACCATTGGCATAAACAAAATCGATTGGAGAGAGAGAGAGAGAGAGAGAGAGAGAGAGAGAGAGAGAGAGAGAGAGAGAGAGAGAGAGAGAGAGAGAGAGAGAGAGAGAGAGAG
>JAXBDA010009879.1:0-11612 GCA_036023075.1 Gaultheria prostrata
TTGAAAAGTTAGTGGGTACATTTCCTATTTTGCCCTTAAAAGTAGATTCCTTTTTGAAAAGGTAGTGGGTATTATTATATTGATAAGGGTAAGTAGTGGAAAGTAGATGTAAAAGTTGTAAAAGTTGATGTGAAAGAAAATAAGTTGGAATTACGAGGTAACACACTTATAAAAAGGGACAGAGGGAGTATTACTTTCAAGATTCAAGAATGGAAATTCAGCACCTCTTTCTCTCTCTAACCTCTCTCCTCCTCTGCCTCTTCATCTTCTTCCCACATTCAACAGGTTTCATCACTATCCTTTTTTCAAGATATTAGTAATTTTCGATTCAAGCATTTCAAGAAATTCTCTCATTTTCTTAGGGGGCGTTTGTTAACGTTTTTGTTTTCAAATTTTTTCAGAACTAAAAACAATAATGTGTTTGGTAATTTATTTGTGTTGTGTGTTTATTTAAAACGTTTTCAAAATTTCTGAAAATTTTCAAAACACATAAAAGGTGATTTACCTTGTTTTTAAAACAGGGTCGTTTAAAAACAGAAAACAAAAATTTTATTATCAAACATGTTTTTTTGTTTTTGTTTTTGTTTTTATAAACAATAAACATGATTCTACTTTTAATTTTTAGAAGCAAAAAATAGAAAACAAAAACGTTACCAAATGCCCCCTTAGTTTCTTGTTTTACTGTTTCTAATTCCCAAAAATTTCTTACATTACTTCCCATGTTATTACAGCTGCTGCCCCAGTGGGAATCTGCTACGGCCGCATCGCCAACAACCTCCCTCCACCCTCGAACGCGATCAACCTCATCAAATCAAACGGAATCACCACCGTCCGTCTCTTCAACACCGATCCCGAAACTCTCACAGCGTTTTCCGGCTCCGGTATCTCCCTCATGATCGATATCCCGAACGAAATCCTCCCTTCCCTCGCCAACGGCCCTGTCGATGCCTCCCTCCAATGGCTCCAATCCAACATTTTCACCCACATTCCACCTAATCAAATCCGGTACATAGCCGTAGGAAATGAAATCCTCCTAAGAGACACGTTTTACAGTCCCTACATAGTTCCCGCCATGCAAAACATGCATAAAGCTTTACAAACCCTAAACCTAGCCGATACAATCAAGCTCTCGTCCGCTCACGCCGCATCTATTCTTTCCAACTCATACCCTCCCTCGGCTGGAGTTTTCGATTCAAATTTCTTACCTGTTATGATTCCCCTGCTGCAGTTTTTACGCGATACTCAATCGCCGTTGATGGTGAACGTGTACCCTTATTTCAGCTATGTAAACAACCCACAATACGTATCCTCAGACTCGGTCCTGTTTCGTTCGACGAACATCGAAAACGACCAGAACTTGGGTTATGACAACGTGTTTGACATGACGGTGGATGCGTTCGTGTACGCGATGGAGAGGGAAGGGTTCGGGGGGATTCCGGTGGTGGTGACGGAGACAGGGTGGCCGACGGGCGGTGGAGTGGCGGCGAGTGCTGAGAATGCTTTGGCTTACAATGGGAATGTGGTGAGAAGAGCTTTGGAGAATGTGGGTACGCCCAAAAGGCCTGGGGTTGGAGTGGAAGTGTTCTTGTTTGATCTGTTTGATGAAAATGAGAAAGATGGGGAGGAATTTGAGAAGCATTTTGGGGTTTTTGGTGTTGATGGGGTTAAGGCCTATGGTCTTAATTTCAGCTAAATCAACTCATATGGGATTGTTTGTTACTTGTTAGCTTCAAATGAAACAGATTTTATTCATTATAGGGCATGTTTATTGGGTTTGGGACATGAATATCAAAGTAAATTCATCAGTTGATAATAATATAACGTGGTATTTTCCTATTTTGGTTCGACAGTAAGGAGTGTCCGGACAAGCTTACACACCTCAACTAATTCCCTTCCTAGTCAAGTCAAATGGGACTAGGGAATTCACAAAAAAATACTTTCTTGCGGCCTGACCCCAAGAATCGAAGCATGATCAATAGTGTGGAGAGCATGTCAAGTGGAATGGCTAAAAATTAAAAGTTGGAGATCATATCAGGTGTTCAAGTGTCAAACAATTAGTAACGCATAAGTTAAGTGCTCCAATAATTAGCCAAAAAAACAACCTACTAACATGTTTTACACAATCACCCATTTCTTCTTTGTAAGATCCACAAGAAGCCTACTTTTGTTTACTACATGGCCGGCCATATTTAGCAAACTTGACATATCAAACAACCCAAAATACCACGTCCATTGGAGCTCCCAAATTTGTAAAAGCACTAACTTATGGTCCTTCCATCCCCCTCTTAGATTAGAAGCATGCAAAATTAACATCTGAAATTTGGGATACCAACGAGTGGTGCAGTATTGAGCTTGTGATTTGATTGGCACAATCAAACAAGCTTTCAGTACATTATGAAACAGTGAAACTAAATTCCCAACCTAACATTTCGTGGAGGATACGGAATCCAGTGGTTACGCCCAAGGGGGGTGCTACCCTTTTATTGAGCAAAAAGGAAACATGATGTAGCTTAATCAGTTTTCAAGTCAAATCCTGAACTGTCGGAACGTCATTCATTTACAGTTCTAAGTGGAGGCGAACCAATCAATACTGGAATAGAATCATTTTATCAACTAGTGAATCATAGCAAATGCAATTGGATTAGGGACTCTTTCTAGGAACCACAACAGAGGCAAAGACTTTAAATGAGTAGGTTTCAAAAACAACGTAAATAGAGAAGAGGGCATAAGTATATCACGCGTTGACATGTATGTTCCCCGAGTAGAGACAAAAAATTCTACAAAAAATGGAAATATTTGAAGCCACAAAAATCTCTCAAGCGCTGTTTTATTTGATTTCCACCGATTTGCACTGATTCAGTGGTAGTGCACATATATGAATTACATTAGTGTCTTTAGGAATCAGAATAATTTTCACCCTTTTGCTCTGCATTCTCTAAAGAAATGGCTAGTACAACACAAGAGAGCAGAGTCTTAAATGGGCGTGGAGGGTCTGCAGTTTGGTATCTTGGAATAAGGTTAAGTGCGAGGAATACAGAAACACCGTGTTTGATAAGTAATGCAATTTGTAAGCAGCTTTGGAGGGGGGAGAACTGTTCTAATCTTCAATAAGACCCCCAAGTAGTCTGAATCTCATCTTATGTATAGAATGCAAGGAATGAGTTTATTGATGAACTAAGCGGTTATTTTACCATCAAGACCATGAGTTTCGTAGCTCATGAACGCTCCCAATGCTCCAAGAAACCCTTCATGCTTCAAAAACATTGCCTTTGCCTCTCCTTTTGACCTGATGATGAAAGATACATCCACAATGAGAATGTATCAGTGTGAATCGACACAAATAGTAAAATACGGAAACAATTACAAATTGATGCACAATGGCTCAACAGAATGGCCAAGATTGAGGTTGTCATGATGATGTTGCGTTCATGAAGATGGAAATTCAAGTTAGACCATGCATGATGCAAAACACCCTTTCGGAATATCGAGCGAAGTGAAGTGATCGCAGTTCATTCATCATAGCCAACAGCGCCATGAAATTTTATATAATGCAGACACTTTTAAGTTTAAAATGTGCAGAAGATTTGTTCCTAAAGACTAAAAGTTACATTGTCCAACTCAGGTCTCAAGTTTTATCGCAACTGTTAAGGCATCCAAATCAAAACCATTGGCAACAAGAATAGGGGTCGCCCAAACTCATATCCTCGTTTTTCAAGTGATAATTAACCAATCTGGGGGCAAACTCTAACAGTAAATGTAGACTGCAATGCTGGAATTATAATTATTGGAACTCCAAATTACTTCAAAGTTTAATCATAATTACCAGAAATGAACAGCAACGGAAATTGTGTCCATGGTATAAGCATGACCGCGAATGAAAAAACCTCCAAAAAATATCCGCTTGAGTCCAAATCGAAGCGCATTCAAGTAAGAGATCTGAGGACAGTTTTAAAAGATGTCAGAATCTCCAAGACATTCAAATATAACACAGGACGCTTTCTAAATAAATAACACACCTAAACAGTTTTTAAATAAAAGATGTTAGGGGCAAACATGATAATAAATTGCCCCTAACAGACAAGCTTAAAAGTACTGAGCAAGGCTCACCTTAACAAGATAATGACGATCAAAACTGGACAACCAGATGTGTGCTCAATCAAAGACATGTACAAGCATGTAAAATTATGTCTTTTACATTAGGCAATAGAGTTGGTATCACAAGAATCAGCCATGCACCCAGCAAGGCCCTCAGTGACGTGGAACCAGGTATCAAAGTGGGAAACGGGATGCTACCATCATACCATGCACTACACAGGCATCGAAATGACTATTTGAATTTCACATTTTTGAAGAGACTCCCAAAACCTCCAAGATATTGGAAACAATTACACAAGGATATGTTATTTGTTAAAAAAATGATAAGCATAACTTTACAAGGTAAATGCATGGACCCTGAGGTTCATTGACAAAGCTGATTTGTATCTGGATCACAAAACAAAGCCAAAAAGTATACATGAAAGGGGTAAAACAAATAACGAAAAGGGATCCAGTAAACAGTTAAGACAGGTGCAACAAGGTGCATGATCAGTAAGAATGATATTAAGCAAACAATTTGGAATCCGAGTAACTACAGTTTGTAAGATCAAGTGAATCAAAGTATGTCTTGGATTCAAAGATTAGATCAACTCATAACCTCTAAATGACAAAGGCCCTATTTCTTAACAGATAAAGGCCCTATTAAATATCAAAAATAGAGCAACTCAATACCACACAATGCAACAAAGCCTAATCTATAGTATTTGAGACGGCCACATGAACAATTCCCCCATTGCACTCCATATATAGGCACTAACTTCAGTCAAGATCGTGAACTACATAAAAAACATTATGAATTCCAAGAGATTACGAGTTTTTGCACAATGAAGACAGCTATGACAAGTTCATGTGTCTTGTTTTCAGCTAATGAACTATGCAGTGATAATTGTCAATGACTATAATATATGATTTGAAGCTTCAACAAATTATACGAGGAATATATCCCTTAAACTACAATGAAGTACAAATAAACTGTTTAGCGATGAAGAAAAGAAATGCTGATATTAATTTTATACATTGAAGTTCAGCTTCCTCAAGTTAGAACAATTCATGTAGAAACATTCATACGATTTTTCCGTCGCATTCAATTTACGACCTTTAATGCTCACAACAAACCAGCCCCATGACAGCTTACCTGCCCAATATTATTCGATATCATTCTTAGTAGGGACCAAGAGAGATCTTCAGGACTGTAGTCTCCAAGTTCTTTATTTTCAGAAACGGCCTTTCCAAAGCTAGAAGCGATGGCTGTTGATGTAAGGCCTATCTGTCACCAGTAAAAAACTAATATTTGAATGGCCGCTGTACAGAGAAGAGAACTGAAAATGAAAAAGAAATAACGGGAATTAACTACTAGTCATTTTATAATGACATTTCGATGTCAGAGCAATGAAGTTCAAACAATAGAACAGATACTACCACAAATATTGTATCTTTACCAGATCGTTGATCTGCACGTGTAATATGAAGTCCCTAACCTAAGCTATAAGTGCTGTTGCACACAACTTTCGTTCACAAAAACTACAGCAAAATGCTATCACACACCAACATTTGGTTAAAAAGATGAAGCATGTCAAATGACTATGTCATTATAAGAGAGCTGAGACATTCCATCATCAGTCTCAAATATAATCCCTCACACAGTAGTACAACTAGAAAGCTTCAAATGTGTAATCAAAATCCCATCCATCAAATCTGAAAGGCAACTAAGTACAGTACAATAACTTTGCCAAGAAAAAGGCCAGCAACATTGAAAGTTTTATGAAACTTTCCATGCTCACATTTGCTTAGCACATATACATCGATTTTCACAATAATCAACCCATCTTCTTCACTAGTTTAAGTGACATAGGAGTTGGAAATAATTTAACATACTTTAAACTGCAAAACAAGACTCTATAGTGGGGAAAAAAGAATCAAAACATACTAAATTCATCCTCATGCGTATCAACTGCTTGGTTACAGGCACCAAGAGGTGCTCGAGTCCTGTCTCACCAAACGGATAGATTGCCACCAAAAATACACACTGGTTTCAGGCGTGGGAAATTAAGATGCCTTACATGCTACCTCTTTTGCATATTAAAGCAATTAAGAACCTGGCATCATAAACGCTCCCAGTGTCGCCCTTATATACAAAGTCAATGTCGACACAAACAGCCATGAATTTGTATCTCTTGAAACAGAAGAGATTTTGATATGATAAGCACCAAAATTTCAACTTCATCGTTTTTACTGATTTAAACAGTCATTGATTACGTAAAGCACTAACCAGAAGTTTCGCAGATCTTCTGTGTGGGCTATGAATTCCTATGCAAGCATATCTTTATTATGCAGGTGACGTGATAAGGAAGAAGCCTTATCCAGATTATAGTTTCACCTCAAAGAAGGCGACAAAATTCACCCCCAAATTACAGGAAAAAATTAATTATGCAATAGTTCACTTGTTTCACAGCAAGTCTGATATCCAGGATATGAATACCTTTGTGTAGTCCATTCCACCATAGATGTCTCCAACAAGCATGTCTATAACTCTATTATTTCCATTGCGGCTCAACTCCAGCAACTCATCAAAACTAGAAAAACAACTACAACAGATTGAACACCTTCAATAAAAAAAAGACTTCTTAAATTACAAAATTATTATTTTCTAAATGGATAACCTCTTGCACTTGGTCAAGAGCCTCCCCAAGCCCCAAAAAGTGCCACCACCAATACTTGTTCCGCTGACTCGTTCAAACTTTCCATGTCCATCAACCTACATGATGGCAAACTGCGAAAATTTTAAAAAATGAAAAAAAAAATTGGACCGCTTACAAATTCACTCATTGTGGAAATAGAAATGATGAGAATAACCTTTATCATGCTAACACCAGATCCAATATTCACAAGGAGATAAGGGTACAAATCATTATGGTCAATCTGCACATACTCCTCACGACCATCTATGTAAGTGAAAGCTTCCGGGTGCACTACCTACTCAACAAACAGGTGGAATAACAACATAAATTGCCAGCCAAAATCACTCACAAAGCAGAGAAGGAAAAGAAAGAGAAATATTTTCTGGTCAGAAACTAAAAAACATGAAAAAGTAACAGTTAAGCTTGTAATTTCTAAGGGCTAAATGCACTCTTTTTGCCGACTATGGAAATACAGTATCAGCAACAACCCTCAACACAAGAGGATAATATACACCAAATTCTAAAGGACCATAATGTTCCATAACCCACTAGGGCTGAGAGCTCCATTACTGGAGCCTGACCCCTATCATGCTTTAGTTCTGTGAAATTAGCTTCAAAGATAAGACCATCACAATATTCACCAAGAACTCTCAACTCAAGAGGAAAATATACACCTAATCCTGAAGGATCATAAAGTTCCACATCCCAGTAGGGCTGAGAGCTCCATTATTGGAGCCTGACCCATATCAGGCTTTACGTCTGTGAAATTAGTAGCCCCTTCAAAGAAAAGACTATCACAATTATTCACTAACAAGAAAACATTTTGAATGATAACCCCTTGCTCAGAAATCACCAAACTAACAATAAAGCAATCTGTATCATAAACACTATTAAAAGCTGGGAAAACAAAAGAAGCACTTCGTTCTTCTTGGTAAGTGTGTGCGCGTGTGTTCTTTATGTTTTGTCCCTTTCCTTTTTCATAGCGGGGAAGGAGAGGGGAACTAAAAATCAACAACTGTCCACAATGATAAGTTCCTGTAAGTTATAACCAACATATTGAACGGAGATATTTTCCTAGAAAGGGCATACGTGTGTACAGTGTACAATTGTATATCCTAAACTTGAAAGAATCAGATTTTTGTTATACTCCTCACTTAAGGAAACTGTATGTACGACGTTCGCTCTATGTTAAGATACATCCAAGTTGACAATAACCTATATTAAGAAAAAAAAATTATCGTTTAGCATTAGCATGTGATAGTATGTCAATGACATCACAAGAGAAGCTTACAGATGGCAAATTACCTGACCCGGTGGGTTCCCTTCAAGACCTGAGCTTAATGGGGCAGGCTTGAGATTTGGAAGATTTTGAAACGGGTAGGTGCGGGTTGGGGGCCAAAAAGGTAAACACAATAGTCTTTGTTGAGGCGGTGGGAGGCGGGGTACCTCGACCAGCACCATCTCAATTTGCATAAAATAGTTGTTCCCAAAGCTTACGGGCAACCACAAATTATGCCACCATGTTTACCCCATCCAGTCTCCCATCAATGAAGAAAAAACTAGGCGTACAGTGTTGTTTATACAAAAATTCAATATTAGTTGGTTGGGTTTCTGACACGTTGATACGTAAGGGCTAATTATGCTTTGCAGCCCTAAAGTACCACCACATTTTCACTTTGCCCCCTAAACTTTATGTTTTCCTTCTTTGGTCCTTAGACTATTAAACTCTTGTCGATGCAGTACAGTTGGCAACTTCAAGCAAGTTCTCCAAATATACCATGTGGCAGTGCACCCATCATGCAAAGTCGGGAAAATTTAATTCTTTAAAGGAAACATGGGAAAGTGAAAGTTTGGACTTCAAAGGGAATAAAGTAGGAAAAGTTTCAGGGTTATACAGCCTTTTCCGTTATCAATAGTTGAACGACCAAATTTTCAGAATCCTACTCTAAATCTCTCCTATTCAATAGTTATCAATAGTCTTCCTTATGTCTATCAACCTACAAAAGCATAAACATCGAAAATCTAAATAAAATAAACAAAATCGATATATGGCATCAGGATCTCACATTAAGCAGAAAATTTGCTCCAGACACAAGACAATCCATTTCGTCTACTTTGTCAAGGCTAACACCTAGCTTCTCTTTGAATAGATCTGTAAACCTGTAAGCCCCGCCACCTGTGGCCTTCACAAAGTTCGTAGCTAATTAGTGGAGTTAACAGAGCAGAAAATGAATGATTTCTATGCACTACAAACACAAGGGTTGCATTTGGACATAAAGGGGAATTGAGTCCCTCCACCGCATTACATAGAGCATTTCCGTAAAAGTCCATTGGTTCAAAAAGGATCATTGCAGACAGTAAGACAGTCATGGTCACTTTTTAGCTGTAGAGCTATATCAATGGTAAGAATTGTTGGAGGTGAATGTTCCACAAAAAATCGTAAAAAGGAAAAGCATCATTTCACTGTTTACCTTTCATGTATCTAGAAGTCTCGGGAGACTGTCTTAAGTTTACACTACTTACGGTTACGAACACTTGGCTCTGAAAGATGAAGTTCACAGAAACTCATGCAAAACTTCGTGAGAGTTCTGGAAATTGCTCCTGTAACACCCCGTCCCACATCGGAAGTCTACATAGATGATCTTGGGTATATAACAAACCTTGTGGGCTACTACTAGTACCTTGGTTAAGCATTTTGGGCAATGTGGTGTGGCTTGTGGATCAAATCAGGGTACTGGGCTAGTGGTCTGCATGGGGCGTTACAGCTCCACAGTGCTAAATAACTTTAGAATTGGATGCACTAGAGTATAGAGGCCAAAGGCTTTCTCTATAAGCAGATGAGCAACTATCAGATTAATGCCTGGACATGATGATAAGCACTTCAACAATATTACAACTTGTGAACCACTGATGCCTATCATTATCTAGAGCTTTCCTAACATTTAACAAATGTTATTCCTAATGAAATCATTCTGGTAAAGATTTTAATGTTCACAGTCCAAGTCCATCTCACTCCCATACTGATATGCACAGTAAAAATATCCAAGTGTAATAAGCCCTTGATTTCCCTAGTTCTACAAACTTGTTTTTATTATTCTCGTACTAAATTGAGTTCCATATACAGGAAATACCTCCTAGTTTATAATAAAACCAGAAGTGGAATATTTTGCAAATTGCAATCCTAACGGTAACTTTACCTTTATAATATCCTTGTCTTGACCGGAAGCCTCATGATGCCAACGACCTGAATTTATATGCACCCATAAGCAATCAGAATTAAGAGTGACATTAAAGAATTGACATAGAGCTTACTCTAGCTTAGTTTGAGTTCAATGGGTCTTAAAAAGCTTAGTTCAAGATTTAATTTGAGTTGGATTGCCTAACAAGCCATTTTGACCGCCAATGCTTGACTTGATACACACTCGAGTGATTGAGTTAGTCATCAACTTGTTGCTCAAAGCAATTTTCCAAAAGTGCAACGACCTACCCAACAAACAGATCCTAAAAGAGACGAAATAAAATTTACTATTTACATTAGGTGTTATAAAGCAAAATAGACTGCAACTACAAAATTTGTAGTAATAAAAGGAGGAATGCTAGATTCTTGAGGATAACTGTCTGGTGAGATAAGCTTATTAAGAAACCACAATTAATTAACAAGTTGGAGGTCAAGCAATCATTAACTATGTAAGAAATAAGCATAATACTTGAATTTGTGCGCAAGAGCAATCCATATTTAATCTAAATAAGAATGGAGGGTCCATCAATTAGCCATCAAGCTTGCCATTGCCTCAAAAGACAACCACTGCATGGAATCATAAATTAGTCGGGAATCAACTTCAAGGTGTGATGGAAAAGAGAGAGACTGTACCGCATCGGTGAAGCTGCTTAGATGAAATAAATTCCAAGCAATCGTTGATCTTGTTTGTCTCAAACTTTGCAAAATGGAGCCTACCACAGAGAACTGGATAGTCATTACTGTCATTGGGAACTCCCGAAAATTCTTTTGAAGACTTTTTTCCCTTATCATCAAGCCCATCATTAGTGTCAATTGAGGAATACACTAATTTAATGAGAGAGCCTATAAAAAATGTTAATACATATGTTAGTAATCTATAGATAGCGCAAGATAACTTAAAGCCGCTTGGACAAAATGCACTAAAAATGAATTAGAAATATTGTGAAAACTTTTAAAGGCAATATTTGATTATAGGATCGTATCCATGCAATGAACTATTTGGAAACAATCTGGTATACTCCCCATTTGGTATGCAATCCCAGGGTTGGATGGTATCCAGCCCCACTAACTTTATTCCCATTATACCCCGTATGCAGACTATCCTTTCCAATTGGACAAATGTTGGTTACTACATTGTTGGACATGGGAGTCAGGGACTAACACTCTGAATCCCAGGACACCTTAGCCTGCCAAGTTAATACAACAATAAAAGCATGGTATCAACAAATGCATGTTACAAGAATTATGCCCTAGGACTTGTCACAACTGGAGTATATACAGCCTCGTTATGTAGTTTCACTTTCAGAGGACGTTGAATAAAGAATGTACATTAAAAAGTAATGTGCAACCCACAATTTTTTGTTCTTTGGATAATCAAATATGAAACCTACAATGGTCCAGCACAAAGCAAAAAAGTTGGAAAAACTTTCACCTTGTTCACTTCACATTTTCAAAAAAAATTCCAAAAAGATTTTTTCTTCATCTCTCATCTTTCCAATCATTAATCACATTTCTCTCTCTACTCATACCCCTCTCTCCAATCATTATTTTCATTTCTCTCTCTATCTCTCTCCAATTATTACACCTCTCTCTAATTATTA